>JALMGF010000177.1:1130817-1145011 GCA_023333645.1 Sceloporus occidentalis
TCTATCCTCCTGTCGTTCTCCCTATGTCTTTCAGTTACATATATCTACATCTATCCTCCTGTCGTTCTCCTCATCTCTTTCAGATACATATATCTACATCTATTCTCCTGTCGTTCTCCCTATGTCTTTCAGTTACATATATCTACATCTATCCTCCTGTCGTTCTCCCTATGTCTTTCAGTTACATATATCTACATTTATCCTCCTGTCGTTCTCCTCATCTCTTTCAGTTACATATATCTACATCTATCCTCCTGTCGTTCTCTTCATCTCTTTCAGTTACATATATCTACATCTATCCTCCTGTCGTTCTCCCTATGTCTTTCAGTTACATATATCTACATCTGTCCTCCTGTCGTTCTCCCTATGTCTTTCAGTTACATATATCTACATCTATCCTCCTGTCGTTCTCCCTATGTCTTTCAGTTACATGTATCTACATCTATCCTCCTGTCGTTCTCCCTATGTCTTTCAGTTACATATATCTACATCTATCCTCCTGTCGTTCTCCCTATGTCTTTCAGTTACATATATCTACATCTATCCTCCTGTCGTTCTCCTCATCTCTTTCAGTTACATATATCTACATCTATCCTCCTGTCGTTCTCCCTATGTCTTTCAGTTAGATATATCTACATCTATCCTCCTGTCGTTCTCCCTATGTCTTTCAGTTACATATATCTACATCTATCCTCCTGTCGTTCTCCCTATGTCTTTCAGTTACATATATCTACATCTATCCTCCTGTCGTTCTCCCTATGTCTTTCAGTTACATATATCTACATCTATCCTCCTGTCGTTCTCCTCATCTCTTTCAGTTACATATATCTACATCTATCCTCCTGTCGTTCTCCCTATGTCTTTCAGTTACATATATCTACATCTATCCTCCTGTCGTTCCCCTCATCTCTTTCAGTTACATATATCTACATCTATCCTCCTGTCGTTCTCCCTATGTCTTTCAGGTACATATATCTACATCTATCCTCCTGTCGTTCTCCCTATGTCTTTCAGTTACATATATCTACATCTATACTCCTGTCGTTCTCCCTATGTCTTTCAGTTACATATATCTACATCTATCCTCCTGTCGTTCTCCCTATGTCTTTCAGTTACATATATCTACATCTATCCTCCTGTCGTTCTCCTCATCTCTTTCAGTTACATATATCTACAT
This sequence comes from Sceloporus occidentalis, assembly GCA_023333645.1. Lineage (NCBI taxonomy): Eukaryota > Metazoa > Chordata > Lepidosauria > Squamata > Phrynosomatidae > Sceloporus > Sceloporus occidentalis. The sequence continues at coordinate 1,131,995 of JALMGF010000177.1, forward strand.
CTATCCTGTCGTTCTCCCTATGTGTTTCAGTTACATATATCTACATCTATCCTCCTGTCGTTCTCCCTATGTCTTTCAGTTACATATATCTACATCTATCCTCCTGTCGTTCTCCCTATCTCTTTCAGTTACATATATCTACATCTATCCTCCTGTCGTTCTCCCTATCTCTTTCAGTTACATATATCTACATCTATCCTCCTGTCGTTCTCCCTATGTCTTTCAGGTACATATATCTACATCTATCCTCCTGTCGTTCTCCTCATCTCTTTCAGTTAAATATATCTACATCTATCCTCCTGTCGTTCTCCCTATGTCTTTCAGTTACATATATCTACATCTATCCTCCTGTCGTTCTCCCTATGTCTTTCAGTTACATATATCTACATCTATCCTCCTGTCGTTCTCCCTATGTCTTTCAGTTACATATATCTACATCTATCCTCCTGTCGTTCTCCCTATGTCTTTCAGTTACATATATCTACATCTATCCTCCTGTCGTTCTCCCTATGTCTTTCAGTTACATATATCTACATCTATCCTCCTGTCGTTCTCCTCATCTCTTTCAGTTACATATATCTACATCTATCCTCCTGTCGTTATCCCTATGTCTTTCAGTTACATATATCTACATCTATCCTCCTGTCGTTCTCTTCATCTCTTTCAGTTACATATATCTACATCTATCCTCCTGTCGTTCTCCCTATGTCTTTCAGTTACATATATCTACATCTGTCCTCCTGTCGTTCTCCCTATGTCTTTCAGTTACATATATCTACATCTATCCTCCTGTCGTTCTCCCTATGTCTTTCAGTTACATGTATCTACATCTATCCTCCTGTCGTTCTCCCTATGTCTTTCAGTTACATATATCTACATCTATCCTCCTGTCGTTCTCCCTATGTCTTTCAGTTACATATATCTACATCTATCCTCCTGTCGTTCTCCTCATCTCTTTCAGTTACATATATCTACATCTATCCTCCTGTCGTTCTCCCTATGTCTTTCAGTTAGATATATCTACATCTATCCTCCTGTCGTTCTCCCTATGTCTTTCAGTTACATATATCTACATCTATCCTCCTGTCGTTCTCCCTATGTCTTTCAGTTACATATATCTACATCTATCCTCCTGTCGTTCTCCCTATGTCTTTCAGTTACATATATCTACATCTATCCTCCTGTCGTTCTCCTCATCTCTTTCAGTTACATATATCTACATCTATCCTCCTGTCGTTCTCCCTATGTCTTTCAGTTACATATATCTACATCTATCCTCCTGTCGTTCCCCTCATCTCTTTCAGTTACATATATCTACATCTATCCTCCTGTCGTTCTCCCTATGTCTTTCAGGTACATATATCTACATCTATCCTCCTGTCGTTCTCCCTATGTCTTTCAGTTACATATATCTACATCTATACTCCTGTCGTTCTCCCTATGTCTTTCAGTTACATATATCTACATCTATCCTCCTGTCGTTCTCCCTATGTCTTTCAGTTACATATATCTACATCTATCCTCCTGTCGTTCTCCTCATCTCTTTCAGTTACATATATCTACATCTATCCTGTCGTTCTCCCTATGTGTTTCAGTTACATATATCTACATCTATCCTCCTGTCGTTCTCCCTATGTCTTTCAGTTACATATATCTACATCTATCCTCCTGTCGTTCTCCCTATCTCTTTCAGTTACATATATCTACATCTATCCTCCTGTCGTTCTCCCTATCTCTTTCAGTTACATATATCTACATCTATCCTCCTGTCGTTCTCCCTATGTCTTTCAGGTACATATATCTACATCTATCCTCCTGTCGTTCTCCTCATCTCTTTCAGTTAAATATATCTACATCTATCCTCCTGTCGTTCTCCCTATGTCTTTCAGTTACATATATCTACATCTATCCTCCTGTCGTTCTCCCTATGTCTTTCAGTTACATATATCTACATCTATCCTCCTGTCGTTCTCCCTATGTCTTTCAGTTACATATATCTACATCTATCCTCCTGTCGTTCTCCCTATGTCTTTCAGTTACATATATCTACATCTATCCTCCTGTCGTTCTCCCTATGTCTTTCAGTTACATATATCTACATCTATCCTCCTGTCGTTCTCCTCATCTCTTTCAGTTACATATATCTACATCTATCCTCCTGTCGTTATCCCTATGTCTTTCAGGTACATATATCTACATCTATCCTCCTGTCGTTCTCTTCATCTCTTTCAGTTACATATATCTACATCTATCGTCCTGTCGTTATCCCTATGTCTTTCAGTTACATATATCTACATCTGTCCTCCTGTCGTTCTCTTCATCTCTTTCAGTTACATATATCTACATCTATCCTCCTGTCGTTCTCCTCATCTCTTTCAGTTACATATATCTACATCTATCCTCCTGTCGTTCTCCCTATGTCTTTCAGGTACATATATCTACATCTATCCTCCTGTCGTTCTCCTCATCTCTTTCAGTTACATATATCTACATCTATCCTCCTGTCGTTCTCCCTATGTCTTTCAGTTACATATATCTACATCTATCCTCCTGTCGTTCTCCCTATGTCTTTCAGTTACATATATCTACATCTATCCTCCTGTCGTTCTCCCTATGTCTTTCAGTTACATATATCTACATCTATCCTCCTGTCGTTATCCCTATGTCTTTCAGTTACATATATCTACATCTGTCCTCCTGTCGTTCTCTTCATCTCTTTCAGTTACATATATATACATCTATCCTCCTGTCGTTCTCCTCATCTCTTTCAGTTACATATATCTACATCTATCCTCCTGTCGTTCTCCTCATCTCTTTCAGTTACATATATCTACATCTATCCTCCTGTCGTTATCCCTATGTCTTTCAGTTACATATATCTACATCTGTCCTCCTGTCGTTCTCTTCATCTCTTTCAGTTACATATATCTACATCTATCCTCCTGTCGTTCTCCTCATCTCTTTCAGTTACATATATCTACATCTATCCTCCTGTCGTTCTCCCTATGTCTTTCAGGTACATATATCTACATCTATCCTCCTGTCGTTCTCCTCATCTCTTTCAGTTACATATATCTACATCTATCCTCCTGTCGTTCTCCCTATGTCTTTCAGTTACATATATCTACATCTATCCTCCTGTCGTTCTCCCTATGTCTTTCAGTTACATATATCTACATCTATCCTCCTGTCGTTCTCCTCATCTCTTTCAGTTACATATATCTACATCTATCCTGTCGTTCTCCCTATGTCTTTCAGTTACATATATCTACATCTATCCTCCTGTCGTTCTCCCTATGTCTTTCAGTTACATATATCTACATCTATCCTCCTGTCGTTCTCCTCATCTCTTTCAGTTACATATATCTACATCTATCCTCCTGTCGTTCTCCCTATGTCTTTCAGTTACATATATCTACATCTATCCTCCTGTCGTTCCCCTCATCTCTTTCAGTTACATATATCTACATCTATCCTCCTGTCGTTCTCCCTATGTCTTTCAGGTACATATATCTACATCTATCCTCCTGTCGTTCTCCCTATGTCTTTCAGTTACATATATCTACATCTATCCTCCTGTCGTTCTCCCTATGTCTTTCAGTTACATATATCTACATCTATCCTCCTGTCGTTCTCCCTATGTCTTTCAGTTACATATATCTACATCTATCCTCCTGTCGTTCTCCTCATCTCTTTCAGTTACATATATCTACATCTATCCTGTCGTTCTCCCTATGTCTTTCAGTTACATATATCTACATCTATCCTCCTGTCGTTCTCCCTATGTCTTTCAGTTACATATATCTACATCTATCCTCCTGTCGTTCTCCCTATCTCTTTCAGTTACATATATCTACATCTATCCTCCTGTCGTTCTCCCTATCTCTTTCAGTTACATATATCTACATCTGTCCTCCTGTCGTTCTCCCTATGTCTTTCAGGTACATATATCTACATCTATCCTCCTGTCGTTCTCCTCATCTCTTTCAGTTACATATATCTACATCTATCCTCCTGTCGTTCTCCCTATGTCTTTCAGTTACATATATCTACATCTATCCTCCTGTCGTTCTCCCTATGTCTTTCAGTTACATATATCTACATCTATCCTCCTGTCGTTCTCCCTATGTCTTTCAGTTACATATATCTACATCTATCCTCCTGTTGTTCTCCCTATGTCTTTCAGTTACATATATCTACATCTATCCTCCTGTCGTTCTCCCTATGTCTTTCAGTTACATATATCTACATCTATCCTCCTGTGGTTCTCCACATCTCTTTCAGTTACATATATCTACATCTATCCTCCTGTCGTTATCCCTATGTCTTTCAGGTACATATATCTACATCTATCCTCCTGTCGTTCTCTTCATCTCTTTCAGTTACATATATCTACATCTATCCTCCTGTCGTTATCCCTATGTCTTTCAGTTACATATATCTACATCTGTCCTCCTGTCGTTCTCTTCATCTCTTTCAGTTACATATATCTACATCTATCCTCCTGTCGTTCTCCTCATCTCTTTCAGTTACATATATCTACATCTATCCTCCTGTCGTTCTCCCTATGTCTTTCAGGTACATATATCTACATCTATCCTCCTGTCGTTCTCCTCATCTCTTTCAGTTACATATATCTACATCTATCCTCCTGTCGTTCTCCCTATGTCTTTCAGTTACATATATCTACATCTATCCTCCTGTCGTTCTCCCTATGTCTTTCAGTTACATATATCTACATCTATCCTCCTGTCGTTCTCCCTATGTCTTTCAGTTACATATATCTACATCTATCCACCTGTCGTTATCCCTATGTCTTTCAGTTACATATATCTACATCTGTCCTCCTGTCGTTCTCTTCATCTCTTTCAGTTACATATATATACATCTATCCTCCTGTCGTTCTCCTCATCTCTTTCAGTTACATATATCTATATCTATCCTCCTGTCGTTCTCCTCATCTCTTTCAGTTACATATATCTACATCTATCCTCCTGTCGTTATCCCTATGTCTTTCAGTTACATATATCTACATCTGTCCTCCTGTCGTTCTCTTCATCTCTTTCAGTTACATATATCTACATCTATCCTCCTGTCGTTCTCCTCATCTCTTTCAGGTACATATATCTACATCTATCCTCCTGTCGTTCTCCTCATCTCTTTCAGTTACATATATCTACATCTATCCTCCTGTCGTTCTCCCTATGTCTTTCAGTTACATATATCTACATCTATCCTCCTGTCGTTCTCCCTATGTCTTTCAGTTACATATATCTACATCTATCCTCCTGTCGTTCTCCCTATGTCTTTCAGTTACATATATCTATATCTATCCTCCTGTCGTTATCCCTATGTCTTTCAGTTACATATATCTACATCTGTCCTCCTGTCGTTCTCTTCATCTCTTTCAGTTACATATAAATACATCTATCCTCCTGTCGTTCTCCTCATCTCTTTCAGTTACATATATCTACATCTATCCTCCTGTCGTTCTCCTCATCTCTTTCAGTTACATATATCTACATCTATCCTCCTGTCGTTATCCCTATGTCTTTCAGTTACATATATCTACATCTGTCCTCCTGTCGTTCTCTTCATCTCTTTCAGTTACATATATCTACATCTATCCTCCTGTCGTTCTCCTCATCTCTTTCAGGTACATATATCTACATCTATCCTCCTGTCGTTCTCCTCATCTCTTTCAGTTACATATATCTACATCTATCCTCCTGTCGTTCTCCCTATGTCTTTCAGTTACATATATCTACATCTATCCTCCTGTCGTTCTCCCTATGTCTTTCAGTTACATATATCTACATCTATCCTCCTGTCGTTCTCCCTATGTCTTTCAGTTACATATATCTACATCTATCCTCCTGTCGTTCTCCCTATGTCTTTCAGTTACATATATCTACATCTATCCTCCTGTCGTTCTCCCTATGTCTTTCAGTTACATATATCTACATCTATCCTCCTGTCGTTCTCCTCATCTCTTTCAGTTACATATATCTACATCTATCCTCCTGTCGTTCTCCCTATGTCTTTCAGGTACATATATCTACATCTATCCTCCTGTCGTTCTCTTCATCTCTTTCAGTTACATATATCTACATCTATCCTCCTGTCGTTATCCCTATGTCTTTCAGTTACATATATCTACATCTGTCCTCCTGTCGTTCTCTTCATCTCTTTCAGTTACATATATCTACATCTATCCTCCTGTCGTTCTCCTCATCTCTTTCAGTTACATATATCTACATCTATCCTCCTGTCGTTCTCCCTATGTCTTTCAGGTACATATATCTACATCTATCCTCCTGTCGTTCTCCCTATCTCTTTCAGTTACATATATCTACATCTATCCTCCTGTCGTTCTCCCTATGTCTTTCAGTTACATATATCTACATCTATCCTCCTGTCGTTCTCCCTATGTCTTTCAGTTACATATATCTACATCTATCCTCCTGTCGTTATCCCTATGTCTTTCAGTTACATATATCTACATCTGTCCTCCTGTCGTTCTCCTCATCTCTTTCAGTTACATATATATACATCTATCCTCCTGTCGTTCTCCTCATCTCTTTCAGTTACATATATCTACATCTATCCTCCTGTCGTTCTCCTCATCTCTTTCAGTTACATATATCTACATCTATCCTCCTGTCGTTATCCCTATGTCTTTCAGTTACATATATCTACATCTGTCCTCCTGTCGTTCTCTTCATCTCTTTCAGTTACATATATCTACATCTATCCTCCTGTCGTTCTCCTCATCTCTTTCAGTTACATATATCTACATCTATCCTCCTGTCGTTCTCCCTATGTCTTTCAGGTACATATATCTACATCTATCCTCCTGTCCTTCTCCTCATCTCTTTCAGTTACATATATCTACATCTATCCTCCTGTCGTTCTCCCTATGTCTTTCAGTTACATATATCTACATCTATCCTCCTGTCGTTCTCCCTATGTCTTTCAGTTACATATATCTACATCTATCCTCCTGTCGTTCTCCCTATGTCTTTCAGTTACATATATCTACATCTATCCTCCTGTCGTTCTCCCTATGTCTTTCAGTTACATATATCTACATCTATCCTCCTGTCGTTCTCCCTATGTCTTTCAGTTACATATATCTACATCTATCCTCCTGTCGTTCTCCTCATCTCTTTCAGTTACATATATCTACATCTATCCTCCTGTCGTTATCCCTATGTCTTTCAGGTACATATATCTACATCTATCCGCCTGTCGTTCTCTTCATCTCTTTCAGTTACATATATCTACATCTATCCTCCTGTCGTTATCCCTATGTCTTTCAGTTACATATATCTACATCTGTCCTCCTGTCGTTCTCTTCATCTCTTTCAGTTACATATATCTACATCTATCCTCCTGTCGTTCTCCTCATCTCTTTCAGTTACATATATCTACATCTATCCTCCTGTCGTTTTCCCTATGTCTTTCAGGTACATATATCTACATCTATCCTCCTGTCGTTCTCCTCATCTCTTTCAGTTACATATATCTACATCTATCCTCCTGTCGTTCTCCCTATGTCTTTCAGTTACATATATCTACATCTATCCTCCTGTCGTTCTCCCTATGTCTTTCAGTTACATATATCTACATCTATCCTCCTGTCGTTCTCCCTATGTCTTTCAGTTACATATATCTACATCTATCCTCCTGTCGTTATCCCTATGTCTTTCAGTTACATATATCTACATCTGTCCTCCTGTCGTTCTCTTCATCTCTTTCAGTTACATATATCTACATCTATCCTCCTGTCGTTCTCCTCATCTCTTTCAGTTACATATATCTACATCTATCCTCCTGTCGTTCTCCTCATCTCTTTCAGTTACATATATCTACATCTATCCTCCTGTCGTTCTCCCTATGTCTTTCAGTTACATATATCTACATCTATCCTCCTGTCGTTATCCCTATGTCTTTCAGTTACATATATCTACATCTGTCCTCCTGTCGTTCTCTTCATCTCTTTCAGTTACATATATCTACATCTATCCTCCTGTCGTTCTCCTCATCTCTTTCAGTTACATATATCTACATCTATCCTCCTGTCGTTCTCCTCATCTCTTTCAGTTACATATATCTACATCTATCCTCCTGTTGTTATCCCTATGTCTTTCAGTTACATATATCTACATCTGTCCTCCTGTCGTTCTCTTCATCTCTTTCAGTTACATATATCTACATCTATCCTCCTGTCGTTCTCCTCATCTCTTTCAGTTACATATATCTACATCTATCGTCCTGTCGTTCTCCCTATGTCTTTCAGGTACATATATCTACATCTATCCTCCTGTCGTTCTCCTCATCTCTTTCAGTTACATATATCTACATCTATCCTCCTGTCGTTATCCCTATGTCTTTCAGGTACATATATCTACATCTATCCTCCTGTCGTTCTCTTCATCTCTTTCAGTTACATATATCTACATCTATCCTCCTGTCGTTATCCCTATGTCTTTCAGTTACATATATCTACATCTGTCCTCCTGTCGTTCTCTTCATCTCTTTCAGTTACATATATCTACATCTATCCTCCTGTCGTTCTCCTCATCTCTTTCAGTTACATATATCTACATCTATCCTCCTGTCGTTCTCCCTATGTCTTTCAGGTACATATATCTACATCTATCCTCCTGTTGTTCTCCTCATCTCTTTCAGTTACATATATCTACATCTATCCTCCTGTCGTTCTCCCTATGTCTTTCAGTTACATATATCTACATCTATCCTCCTGTCGTTCTCCCTATGTCTTTCAGTTACATATATCTACATCTATCCTCCTGTCGTTCTCCCTATGTCTTTCAGTTACATATATCTACATCTATCCTCCTGTCGTTATCCCTATGTCTTTCAGTTACATATATCTACATCTGTCCTCCTGTCGTTCTCTTCATCTCTTTCAGTTACATATATCTACATCTATCCTCTTGTCGTTCTCCTCATCTCTTTCAGTTACATATATCTACATCTATCCTCCTGTCGTTATCCCTATGTCTTTCAGTTACATATATCTACATCTGTCCTCCTGTCGTTCTCTTCATCTCTTTCAGTTACATATATCTACATCTATCCTCCTGTCGTTCTCCTCATCTCTTTCAGTTACATATATCTACATCTATCCTCCTGTCGTTCTCCCTATGTCTTTCAGGTACATATATCTACATCTATCCTCCTGTCGTTCTCCTCATCTCTTTCAGTTACATATATCTACATCTATCCTCCTGTCGTTCTCCCTATCTCTTTCAGTTACATATATCTACATCTATCCTCCTGTCGTTCTCCCTATGTCTTTCAGTTACATATATCTACATCTATCCTCCTGTCGTTCTCCCTATGTCTTTCAGTTACATATATCTACATCTATCCTCCTGTCGTTATCCCTATGTCTTTCAGTTACATATATCTACATCTGTCCTCCTGTCGTTCTCCTCATCTCTTTCAGTTACATATATATACATCTATCCTCCTGTCGTTCTCCTCATCTCTTTCAGTTACATATATCTACATCTATCCTCCTGTCGTTCTCCTCATCTCTTTCAGTTACATATATCTACATCTATCCTCCTGTCGTTATCCCTATGTCTTTCAGTTACATATATCTACATCTGTCCTCCTGTCGTTCTCTTCATCTCTTTCAGTTACATATATCTACATCTATCCTCCTGTCGTTCTCCTCATCTCTTTCAGGTACATATATCTACATCTATCCTCCTGTCGTTCTCCTCATCTCTTTCAGTTACATATATCTACATCTATCCTCCTGTCGTTCTCCCTATGTCTTTCAGTTACATATATCTACATCTATCCTCCTGTCGTTCTCCCTATGTCTTTCAGTTACATATATCTACATCTATCCTCCTGTCGTTCTCCCTATGTCTTTCAGTTACATATATCTACATCTATCCTCCTGTCGTTATCCCTATGTCTTTCAGTTACATATATCTACATCTGTCCTCCTGTCGTTCTCTTCATCTCTTTCAGTTACATATATCTACATCTATCCTCCTGTCGTTCTCCTCATCTCTTTCAGTTACATATATCTACATCTATCCTCCTGTCGTTCTCCCTATGTCTTTCAGGTACATATATCTACATCTATCCTCCTGTCCTTCTCCTCATCTCTTTCAGTTACATATATCTACATCTATCCTCCTGTCGTTCTCCCTATGTCTTTCAGTTACATATATCTACATCTATCCTCCTGTCGTTCTCCCTATGTCTTTCAGTTACATATATCTACATCTATCCTCCTGTCGTTCTCCCTATGTCTTTCAGTTACATATATCTACATCTATCCTCCTGTCGTTCTCCCTATGTCTTTCAGTTACATATATCTACATCTATCCTCCTGTCGTTCTCCCTATGTCTTTCAGTTACATATATCTACATCTATCCTCCTGTCGTTCTCCTCATCTCTTTCAGTTACATATATCTACATCTATCCTCCTGTCGTTATCCCTATGTCTTTCAGGTACATATATCTACATCTATCCGCCTGTCGTTCTCTTCATCTCTTTCAGTTACATATATCTACATCTATCCTCCTGTCGTTATCCCTATGTCTTTCAGTTACATATATCTACATCTGTCCTCCTGTCGTTCTCTTCATCTCTTTCAGTTACATATATCTACATCTATCCTCCTGTCGTTCTCCTCATCTCTTTCAGTTACATATATCTACATCTATCCTCCTGTCGTTTTCCCTATGTCTTTCAGGTACATATATCTACATCTATCCTCCTGTCGTTCTCCTCATCTCTTTCAGTTACATATATCTACATCTATCCTCCTGTCGTTCTCCCTATGTCTTTCAGTTACATATATCTACATCTATCCTCCTGTCGTTCTCCCTATGTCTTTCAGTTACATATATCTACATCTATCCTCCTGTCGTTCTCCCTATGTCTTTCAGTTACATATATCTACATCTATCCTCCTGTCGTTATCCCTATGTCTTTCAGTTACATATATCTACATCTGTCCTCCTGTCGTTCTCTTCATCTCTTTCAGTTACATATATCTACATCTATCCTCCTGTCGTTCTCCTCATCTCTTTCAGTTACATATATCTACATCTATCCTCCTGTCGTTCTCCTCATCTCTTTCAGTTACATATATCTACATCTATCCTCCTGTTGTTATCCCTATGTCTTTCAGTTACATATATCTACATCTGTCCTCCTGTCGTTCTCTTCATCTCTTTCAGTTACATATATCTACATCTATCCTCCTGTCGTTCTCCTCATCTCTTTCAGTTACATATATCTACATCTATCGTCCTGTCGTTCTCCCTATGTCTTTCAGGTACATATATCTACATCTATCCTCCTGTCGTTCTCCTCATCTCTTTCAGTTACATATATCTACATCTATCCTCCTGTCGTTATCCCTATGTCTTTCAGGTACATATATCTACATCTATCCTCCTGTCGTTCTCTTCATCTCTTTCAGTTACATATATCTACATCTATCCTCCTGTCGTTATCCCTATGTCTTTCAGTTACATATATCTACATCTGTCCTCCTGTCGTTCTCTTCATCTCTTTCAGTTACATATATCTACATCTATCCTCCTGTCGTTCTCCTCATCTCTTTCAGTTACATATATCTACATCTATCCTCCTGTCGTTCTCCCTATGTCTTTCAGGTACATATATCTACATCTATCCTCCTGTTGTTCTCCTCATCTCTTTCAGTTACATATATCTACATCTATCCTCCTGTCGTTCTCCCTATGTCTTTCAGTTACATATATCTACATCTATCCTCCTGTCGTTCTCCCTATGTCTTTCAGTTACATATATCTACATCTATCCTCCTGTCGTTCTCCCTATGTCTTTCAGTTACATATATCTACATCTATCCTCCTGTCGTTATCCCTATGTCTTTCAGTTACATATATCTACATCTGTCCTCCTGTCGTTCTCTTCATCTCTTTCAGTTACATATATCTACATCTATCCTCCTGTCGTTCTCCTCATCTCTTTCAGTTACATATATCTACATCTATCCTCCTGTCGTTATCCCTATGTCTTTCAGTTACATATATCTACATCTGTCCTCCTGTCGTTCTCTTCATCTCTTTCAGTTACATATATCTACATCTATCCTCCTGTCGTTCTCCTCATCTCTTTCAGTTACATATATCTACATCTATCCTCCTGTCGTTCTCCCTATGTCTTTCAGGTACATATATCTACATCTATCCTCCTGTCGTTCTCCTCATCTCTTTCAGTTACATATATCTACATCTATCCTCCTGTCGTTCTCCCTATCTCTTTCAGTTACATATATCTACATCTATCCTCCTGTCGTTCTCCCTATGTCTTTCAGTTACATATATCTACATCTATCCTCCTGTCGTTCTCCCTATGTCTTTCAGTTACATATATCTACATCTATCCTCCTGTCGTTATCCCTATGTCTTTCAGTTACATATATCTACATCTGTCCTCCTGTCGTTCTCCTCATCTCTTTCAGTTACATATATATACATCTATCCTCCTGTCGTTCTCCTCATCTCTTTCAGTTACATATATCTACATCTATCCTCCTGTCGTTCTCCTCATCTCTTTCAGTTACATATATCTACATCTATCCTCCTGTCGTTATCCCTATGTCTTTCAGTTACATATATCTACATCTGTCCTCCTGTCGTTCTCTTCATCTCTTTCAGTTACATATATCTACATCTATCCTCCTGTCGTTCTCCTCATCTCTTTCAGGTACATATATCTACATCTATCCTCCTGTCGTTCTCCTCATCTCTTTCAGTTACATATATCTACATCTATCCTCCTGTCGTTCTCCCTATGTCTTTCAGTTACATATATCTACATCTATCCTCCTGTCGTTCTCCCTATGTCTTTCAGTTACATATATCTACATCTATCCTCCTGTCGTTCTCCCTATGTCTTTCAGTTACATATATCTACATCTATCCTCCTGTCGTTATCCCTATGTCTTTCAGTTACATATATC
>JALMGF010000177.1:1145111-1235111 GCA_023333645.1 Sceloporus occidentalis
GAAGGTGGATTCTATGTATTCCTTCATGGCAGAAGATGGATTCTATGTATTCCTTCATGGCAGAAGATGGATTCTATGCATTCCTTCAAGGCAGAAGGTGGATTCTATGTATTCCTTCATGGCAGAAGGTGGATTCTATGCATTCCTTCATGGCAGAAGATGGATTCTATGTATTCCTTCATGGCAGAAGGTGGATTCTATGCATTCCTTCATGGCAGAAGGTGGATTCTATGCATTCCTTCAAGGTAGAAGGTGGATTCATTGTATTCCTTCATGGCAGAAGATGGATTCTATGCATTCCTTCATGGCAGAAGATGGATTCTATGTATTCCTTCATGGCAGAAGATGGATTCTATGTATTCCTTCATGGCAGAAGATGGATTCTATATATTCCTTCATGGCAGAAGATGGATTCTATGTATTCCTTCATGGCAGAAGATGGATTCTATGCATTCCTTCATGGCTGAAGATGGATTCTATATATTCCTTCATGGCAGAAGATGGATTCTATGTATTCCTTCATGGCAGAAGATGGATTCTATGTATTCCTTCAAGGCAGAAGGTGGATTCTATGCATTCCTTCATGGCAGAAGATGGATTCTATGTATTCCTTCATGGCAGAAGATGGATTCTATGCATTCCTTCATGGCAGAAGATGGATTCTATATATTCCTTCATGGCAGAAGATGGATTCTATGCATTCCTTCATGGCTGAAGATGGATTCTATATATTCCTTCATGGCAGAAGATGGATTCTATGTATTCCTTCATGGCAGAAGATGGATTCTATGTATTCCTTCAAGGCAGAAGGTGGATTCTATGTATTCCTTCATGGCAGAAGGTGGATTCTATGTATTCCTTCATGGCAGAAGATGGATTCTATGCATTCCTTCATGGCAGAAGATGGATTCTATGTATTCCTTCATGGCAGAAGATGGATTCTATGCATTCCTTCATGGCAGAAGGTGGATACTATGTATTCCTTCATGGCAGAAGATGGATTCTATGTATTCCTTCATGGCAGAAGGTGGATTCTATGCATTCCTTCATGGCAGAAGGTGGATTCTATGCATTCCTTCATGGCAGAAGATGGATTCTACGCATTCCTTTATGTCAGAAGATGGATTCTATGCATTCCTTCATGGCAGAAGATGGATTCTATGTATTCCTTCATGGCAGATGATGGATTCTATGTATTCCTTCATGGCAGAAGGTGGATTCTATGCATTCCTTCATGGCAGAAGATGGATTCTATGTATTCCTTCATGGCAGAAGATGGATTCTATGTATTCCTTCATGGCAGAAGATGGATTCTATATATTCCTTCATGGCAGAAGGTGAATTCTATGTATTCCTTCATGGCAGAAGGTAGATTCTATATAATCCTTCATGGCAGAAGATGGATTCTATGTATTCCTTCATGGCAGAAGATGGATTCTATGTATTCCTTCATGGCAGAAGGTGGATTCTATATATTCCTTCATGGCAGAAGATGGATTCTATGTATTCCTTCATGGCAGAAGATGGATTCTATGTATTCCTTCAAGGCAGAAGATGGATTCTATGTATTCCTTCATGGCAGAAGGTGGATTCTATGTATTCCTTCATGGCAGAAGATGGATTCTATGTATTCCTTCATGGCAGAAGATGGATTCTATATATTCCTTCATGGCAGAAGATGGATTCTATGTATTCCTTCATGGCAGAAGATGGATTCTATGTATTCCTTCAAGGCAGAAGATGGATTCTATGTATTCCTTCATGGCAGAAGGTGGATTCTATGTATTCCTTCATGGCAGAAGGTGGATTCTATGCATTCCTTCATGGCAGAAGGTGGATTCTATGTATTCCTTCATGGGTGAAGATGGATTCTATATATTACTTCATGGCAGAAGGTGGATTCTATGTATTCCTTCATGGCAGAAGGTGGATTCTATGTATTCCTTCATGGCAGAAGATGGATTCTATATATTCCTTCATGGCAGAAGGTGGATTCTATGTATTCCTTCATGGCAGAAGATGGATTCTGTGTATTCCTTCATGGCAGAAGATGGATTCTATATATTCCTTCATGGCAGAAGATGGATTCTATGTATTCCTTCATGGCAGAAGATGGATTCTATATATTCCTTCATGGCAGAAGGTGGATTCTATGTATTACTTCATGGCAGAAGATGGATTCTATATATTCCTTCATGGCAGAAGATGGATTCTATATATTCCTTCATGGCAGAAGGTGGATTCTATGCATTCCTTCATGGCAGAAGATGGATTCTATGTATTCCTTCATGGCAGAATGTGGATTCTATGCATTCCTTCATGGCAGAAGGTGGATTCTATGTATTCCTTCATGGCAGAAGATGGATTCTATATATTCCTTCATGGCAGAAAGTGGATTCTATTTATTCCTTCATGGCAGAAGGTGGATTCTCTGTATTCCTTCAAGGCAGAAGGTGGATTCTATGTATTCCTTCATGGCAGAAAGTGGATTCTATTTATTCCTTCATGGCAGAAGGTGGATTCTTTGTATTCCTTCATGGTTGAAGATGGATTCTATGTAATCCTTCAAGGCAGAAGGTGGATTCTTTGTATTCCTTCAAGGCAGAAGCTGGATTCTATGTATTCCTTCATGGCAGAAAGTGGATTCTATGTATTCCTTCAAGGCAGAAAGTGGATTCTATGTATTCCTTCATGGCAGAAGGTGGATTCTATGTATTCCTTGAAGGCAGAAGGTGGAGTCTATGTATTCCTTCATGGCAGAAGGTGGATTCTATGTATTCCTTCATGGCAGAAGGTGGACTCTATGTATTCTTTCAAGGCAGAAGGTGGATTCTATGTATTTCTTCATGGCAGAAAGTGGATTCTATGTATTCCTTCATGGCAGAAGATGGATTCTATGTATTCCTTCAAGGCAGAAGGTGGATTCTATGTATTTCTTCATGGCAGAAAGTGGATTCTATGTATTCCTTCATGGCAGAAGATGGATTCTATTTATTCCTTCAAGGCAGAAAGTGGATTCTATTTATTCCTTCATGGCAGAAGGTGGATTCTTTGTATTCCTTCATGGCAGAAGGTGGATATTATGTATTCCTTCATGGCAGAAGATGGATTCTATGTATTCCTTCAAGGCAGAAGATGGATTCTATGTATTCCTTCATGGCAGAAGGGGGAATCTATGTATTCCTTCATGGCAGAAGGTGGATTCTATGTATTCCTTCATGGCAGAAAGTGGATTCTATTTATTCCTTCATGGCAGAAGGTGGATTCTCTGTATTCCTTCATGGCAGAAGTTGGATTCTATGTATTCCTTCATGGCAGAAAGTGGATTCTATGTATTCCTTCAAGGCAGAAGGTGGATTCTATGTATTCCTTCATGGCAGAAAGTGGATTCTATTTATTCCTTCATGGCAGAAGGTGGATTCTTTGTATTCCTTCATGGCAGAAGGTGGATTCTATGTATTCCTTCAAGGCAGAAGGTAGATTCTCTGTATTCCTTCATGGCAGAAAGTGGATTCTATTTATTCCTTCATGGCAGAAGGTGGATTCTCTGTATTCCTTCAAGGCAGAAGGTGGATTCTATGTATTCCTTCATGGCAGAAAGTGGATTCTATTTATTCCTTCATGGCAGAAGGTGGATTCTTTGTATTCCTTCATGGCAGAAGGTGGATTCTATGTATTCCTTCATGGCAGAAAGTGGATTCTTTGTATTCCTTCAAGGCAGAAGGTGGATTCTCTGTATTCCTTCAAGGCAGAAGGTGGATTCTATGTATTCCTTCATGGCAGAAAGTGGATTCTATTTATTCCTTCATGGCAGAAGGTGGATTCTTTGTATTCCTTCATGGTTGAAGATGGATTCTATGTATTCCTTCAAGGCAGAAGGTGGATTCTTTGTATTCCTTCAAGGCAGAAGCTGGATTCTGTGTATTCCTTCATGGCAGAAAGTGGATTCTATGTATTCCTTCAAGGCAGAAAGTGGATTCTATGTATTCCTTCATGGCAGAAGGTGGATTCTATGTATTCCTTGAAGGCAGAAAGTGGATTCTATTTATTCCTTCATGGCAGAAGGTGGATTCTATGTATTCCTTCATGGCAGAAGGTGGACTCTATGTATTCTTTCAAGGCAGAAGGTGGATTCTATGTATTCCTTCAAGGCAGAAGGTGGATTCTATGTATTTCTTCATGGCAGAAAGTGGATTCTATGTATTCCTTCATGGCAGAAGATGGATTCTATGTATTCCTTCAAGGCAGAAGGTGGATTCTATGTATTCCTTCAAGGCAGAAGGTGGATTCTATGTATTCCTTCATGGCAGAAGATGGATTCTATGTATTCCTTCAAGGCAGAAAGTGGATTCTATGTATTCATTCAACGCAGAAGGTGGATTCTATGTATTTCTTCGTGGCAGAAAGTGGATTCTATGTATTCCTTCAACGCAGAAGGTGGATTCTATGTATTCCTTCAACGCAGAAAGTGGATTCTATGTATTCCTTCAAGGCAGAAGGTGGATTCTATGCCTTTCTTCATGGCAGAAAGTGGATTCTATGTATTCCTTCAAGGCAGAAGGTGGATTCTATGCATTTCTTCATGGCAGAAAGTGGATTGTATGTATTCCTTCAAGGCAGAAGGTGGATTCTATGTATTTCTTCATGGCAGAAAGTGGATTGTATGTATTCCTTCAAGGCAGAAAGTGGATTCTATGTATTCCTTCAAGGCTGAAAGTGGATTCTATGTATTCATTCAACGCAGAAGGTGGATTCTATGTATTCCTTCAAGGCAGAAAGTGGATTCTATGTATTCCTTCAAGGCAGAAGGTGGATTCTATGCATTTCTTCATGGCAGAAAGTGGATTCTATGTATTCCTTCAAGGCAGAAAGTGGATTCTATGTATTCCTTCAAGGCAGAAAGTGGATTCTATGTATTCCTTCAAGGCAGAAAGTGGATTCTATGTCTTCATTCAACGCAGAAGGTGGATTCTATGTATTTCTTCATGGCAGAAAGTGGATTCTATGTATTCCTTCAAGGCAGATACTGGATTCTATGTTTTCCTTCAAGGCAGTAGGTGGATTCTATGTATTCCTTCATGGCAGAAGTTGGATTCTTTGTATTCCTTCATGGCAGAAGGTGGATTCTATGTATTCCTTCAAGGCAGAAGGTGGATTCTATGTATTCCTTCAAGGCAGAAGGTGGATTCTATGTATTCCTTCAAGGCAGAAGGTGGATTCTATGTATTCCTTCATGGCAGAAGATGGATTCTATGTATTCCTTCAAGGCAGAAGGTTGGTTCTTTGTATTCCTTCAAGGCAGAAGGTGGATTCTATGTATTCCTTCAAGGCAGAAGGTGGATTCTATGTATTCCTTCAAGGCAGAAGGTGGATTCTATGCATTCCTGCAAGGCAGAAGGTGGATTCTATGTATTCCTTCAAGGCAGAAGGTGGATTCTATGTATTCCTTCAAGGCAGAAAGTGGATTCTATGTATTCCTTCAAGGCAGAAAGTGGATTCTATTTATTCCTTCAAGGCAGAAGGTGGATTCTATGTATTCCTTCAAGGCAGAAAGTGGATTCTATTTATTCCTTCAAGGCAGAAGGTGGATTCTATGTATTCCTTCAAGGCAGAAGGTGGATTCTATGTATTCCTTCAAGGCAGAAAGTGGATTCTATGTATTTCTTCAAGGCAGAAAGTGGATTCTATGTATTCCTTCAAGGCAGAAGGTGGATTCTATGTACTCCTTCATGGCAGAAAGTGGATTCTATGTACTCCTTCATGGCAGAAGGTGGATTCTATGTATTCCTTCAAGGCAGAAGCTGGATTCTATGTATTCCTTCAAGGCAGAAAGTGGATTCTATGTATTCCTTCAAGGCAGAAAGTGGATTCTATGTACTCCTTCATGGCAGAAGGTGGATTCTATGTATTCCTTCAAGGCAGAAGGTGGATTCTATGTATTCCTTCAAGGCAGAAAGTGGATTCTATGTACTCCTTCATGGCAGAAGGTGGATTCTATGTATTCCTTCAAGGCAGAAGGTGGATTCTATGTATTCCTTCAAGGCAGAAAGTGGATTCTATGTACTCCTTCATGGCAGAAGGTGGATTCTATGTATTCCTTCAAGGCAGAAGGTGGATTCTATGTATTCCTTCAAGGCAGAAAGTGGATTCTATGTACTCCTTCATGGCAGAAAGTGGATTCTATGTATTCCTTCAAGGCAGAAGGTGGATTCTATGTATTCCTTCAAGGCAGAAAGTGGATTCTATGTACTCCTTCATGGCAGAAGGTGGATTCTATGTATTCCTTCAAGGCAGAAGGTGGATTCTATGTATTCCTTCAAGGCAGAAAGTGGATTCTATGTACTCCTTCATGGCAGAAGGTGGATTCTATGTATTCCTTCAAGGCAGAAGGTGGATTCTATGTATTCCTTCAAGGCAGAAAGTGGATTCTATGTACTCCTTCATGGCAGAAAGTGGATTCTATGTATTCCTTCAAGGCAGAAGGTGGATTCTATGTATTCCTTCAAGGCAGAAAGTGGATTCTATGTACTCCTTCATGGCAGAAGGTGGATTCTATGTATTCCTTCATGGCAGAAGGTGGATTCTATGTATTCCTTCAAGGCAGAAAGTGGATTCTATGTATTCCTTCAAGGCAGAAGGTGGATTCTATGTATTCCTTCATGGCAGAAGGTGGATTCTATGTATTCCTTCAAGGCAGAAAGTGGATTCTATTTATTCTTTCAAGGCAGAAAGTGGATTCTATGTATTCCTTCAAGGCAGAAAGTGGATTCTATTTATTCCTTCAAGGCATAAAGTGGATTCTATGTTTTCCTTCAAGGCAGAAAGTGGATTCTATGTTTTCCTTCAAGGCAGTAGGTGGATTCTATGTATTCCTTCATGGCAGAAGTTGGATTCTTTGTATTCCTTCATGGCAGAAGGTGGATTCTATGTATTCCTTCAAGGCAGAAGGTGGATTCTATGTATTCCTTCAAGGCAGAAGGTGGATTCTATGTATTCCTTCAAGGCAGAAGGTGGATTCTATGTATTCCTTCATGGCAGAAGGTGGATTCTATGTATTCCTTCAAGGCAGAAGGTGGATTCTATGCATTTCTTCATGGCAGAAAGTGGATTGTATGTATTCCTTCAAGGCAGAAGGTGGATTCTATGTATTTCTTCATGGCAGAAGGTGGATTCTATGTATTCCTTCAAGGCAGAAAGTGGATTCTATGTATTCCTTCATGGCAGAAGGTGGATTCTATGTATTCCTTCATGGCAGAAGGTGGATTCTATGTATTCCTTCAAGGCAGAAGGTGGATTCTATGTATTTCTTCATGGCAGAAAGTGGATTGTATGTATTCCTTCAAGGCAGAAAGTGGATTCTATGTATTCCTTCAAGGCTGAAAGTGGATTCTATGTATTCATTCAACGCAGAAGGTGGATTCTATGTATTCCTTCAAGGCAGAAAGTGGATTCTATGTATTCCTTCAAGGCAGAAGGTGGATTCTATGCATTTCTTCATGGCAGAAAGTGGATTCTATGTATTCCTTCAAGGCAGAAAGTGGATTCTATGTATTCCTTCAAGGCAGAAAGTGGATTCTATGTCTTCATTCAACGCAGAAGGTGGATTCTATGTATTTCTTCATGGCAGAAAGTGGATTCTATGTATTCCTTCAAGGCAGATACTGGATTCTATGTTTTCCTTCAAGGCAGTAGGTGGATTCTATGTATTCCTTCAAGGCAGAAGTTGGATTCTTTGTATTCCTTCATGGCAGAAGGTGGATTCTATGTATTCCTTCAAGGCAGAAGGTGGATTCTATGTATTCCTTCAAGGCAGAAGGTGGATTCTATGTATTCCTTCAAGGCAGAAGGTGGATTCTATGTATTCCTTCATGGCAGAAGATGGATTCTATGTATTCCTTCAAGGCAGAAGGTTGGTTCTTTGTATTCCTTCAAGGCAGAAGGTGGATTCTATGTATTCCTTCAAGGCAGAAGGTGGATTCTATGTATTCCTTCAAGGCAGAAGGTGGATTCTATGCATTCCTGCAAGGCAGAAGGTGGATTCTATGTATTCCTTCAAGGCAGAAGGTGGATTCTATGTATTCCTTCAAGGCAGAAAGTGGATTCTATGTATTCCTTCAAGGCAGAAAGTGGATTCTATTTATTCCTTCAAGGCAGAAGGTGGATTCTATGTATTCCTTCAAGGCAGAAAGTGGATTCTATTTATTCCTTCAAGGCAGAAGGTGGATTCTATGTATTCCTTCAAGGCAGAAGGTGGATTCTATGTATTCCTTCAAGGCAGAAAGTGGATTCTATGTATTTCTTCAAGGCAGAAAGTGGATTCTATGTATTCCTTCAAGGCAGAAGGTGGATTCTATGTACTCCTTCATGGCAGAAAGTGGATTCTATGTACTCCTTCAAGGCAGAAGGTGGATTCTATGCATTCCTTCATGGCAGAAGGTGGATTCTATGTATTCCTTCAAGGCAGAAGCTGGATTCTATGTATTCCTTCAAGGCAGAAAGTGGATTCTATGTACTCCTTCATGGCAGAAGGTGGATTCTATGTATTCCTTCAAGGCAGAAGGTGGATTCTATGTATTCCTTCAAGGCAGAAAGTGGATTCTATGTACTCCTTCATGGCAGAAGGTGGATTCTATGTATTCCTTCAAGGCAGAAGGTGGATTCTATGTATTCCTTCAAGGCAGAAAGTGGATTCTATGTACTCCTTCATGGCAGAAGGTGGATTCTATGTATTCCTTCATGGCAGAAGGTGGATTCTATGTATTCCTTCAAGGCAGAAAGTGGATTCTATGTATTCCTTCAAGGCAGAAGGTGGATTCTATGTATTCCTTCATGGCAGAAAGTGGATTCTATTTATTCTTTCAAGGCAGAAAGTGGATTCTATGTATTCCTTCAAGGCAGAAAGTGGATTCTATGTACTCCTTCATGGCAGAAGGTGGATTCTATGTATTCCTTCAAGGCAGAAGGTGGATTCTATGTATTCCTTCAAGGCAGAAAGTGGATTCTATGTACTCCTTCATGGCAGAAGGTGGATTCTATGTATTCCTTCAAGGCAGAAGGTGGATTCTATGTATTCCTTCAAGGCAGAAAGTGGATTCTATGTACTCCTTCATGGCAGAAGGTGGATTCTATGTATTCCTTCAAGGCAGAAGGTGGATTCTATGTATTCCTTCAAGGCAGAAAGTGGATTCTATGTACTCCTTCATGGCAGAAGGTGGATTCTATGTATTCCTTCATGGCAGAAGGTGGATTCTATGTATTCCTTCAAGGCAGAAAGTGGATTCTATGTATTCCTTCAAGGCAGAAGGTGGATTCTATGTATTCCTTCATGGCAGAAAGTGGATTCTATTTATTCTTTCAAGGCAGAAAGTGGATTCTATGTATTCCTTCAAGGCAGAAAGTGGATTCTATTTATTCCTTCAAGGCATAAAGTGGATTCTATGTTTTCCTTCAAGGCAGAAAGTGGATTCTATGTTTTCCTTCAAGGCAGTAGGTGGATTCTATGTATTCCTTCATGGCAGAAGTTGGATTCTTTGTATTCCTTCATGGCAGAAGGTGGATTCTATGTATTCCTTCAAGGCAGAAGGTGGATTCTATGTATTCCTTCAAGGCAGAAGGTGGATTCTATGTATTCCTTCAAGGCAGAAGGTGGATTCTATGTATTCCTTCATGGCAGAAGGTGGATTCTATGTATTCCTTCAAGGGAGAAAGTGGATTCTATTTATTCCTTCAAGGCAGAAAGTGGATTCTATGTATTCCTTCAAGGCAGAAGATGGATTCTATGTATTCCTTCAAGGCAGAAAGTGGATTCTATGTATTCCTTCATGGCAGAAGGTGGATTCTATGTATTCCTTCAAGGCAGAAGGTGGATTATATGTATTCCTTCAAGGCAGAAGGTGGATTCTATGTATTCCTTCATGGCAGAAGGTGGATTCTATGTATTCCTTCATGGCAGAAGGTGGATTCTATTTATTCCTTCATGGCAGAAGGTGGATTCTATTTATTCCTTCATGGCAGAAGGTGGATTCTATGTATTCTTTCAAGGCAGAAGGTGGATTCTATGTATTCCTTCAAGGCAGAAGGTGGATTCTATTTATTCCTTCATGGCAGAAGGTGGATTCTATGTATTCTTTCAAGGCAGAAGGTGGATTCTATGTATTCCTTCAAGGCAGAAGGTGTATTCTATGTATTCCTTCAAGGCAGAAAGTGGATTCTATGTATTCCTTCAAGGCAGAAGGTGGATTCTATGTATTCCTTCATGGCAGAAGGTGGATTCTATGTATTCCTTCATGGCAGAAGGTGGATTCTATTTATTCCTTCATGGCAGAAGGTGGATTCTATTTATTCCTTCATGGCAGAAGGTGGATTCTATGTATTCTTTCAAGGCAGAAGGTGGATTCTATGTATTCCTTCAAGGCAGAAGGTGGATTCTATTTATTCCTTCATGGCAGAAGCTGGATTCTATGTATTCTTTCAAGGCAGAAGGTGGATTCTATGTATTCCTTCAAGGCAGAAGGTGGATTCTATGTATTCCTTCAAGGCAGAAAGTGGATTCTATGTATTCCTTCAAGGCAGAAGGTGGATTCTATGTATTCCTTCATGGCAGAAGGTGGATTCTATGTATTCCTTCATGGCAGAAGGTGGATTCTATTTATTCCTTCATGGCAGAAGGTGGATTCTATGTATTCTTTCAAGGCAGAAGGTGGATTCTATGTATTCCTTCAAGGCAGAAGGTGGATTCTATGTATTCCTTCAAGGCAGAAAGTGGATTCTATGTATTCCTTCAAGGCAGAAGGTGGATTCTATGCATTTCTTCATGGCAGAAAGTGGATTCTATGTATTCCTTCAAGGCAGAAAGTGGATTCTATGTATTCCTTCAAGGCAGAAGGTGGATTCTATGCATTTCTTCATGGCAGAAAGTGGATTCTATGTATTCCTTCAAGGCAGAAAGTGGATTCTATGTATTCCTTCAAGGCAGAAAGTGGATTCTATGTCTTCATTCAACGCAGAAGGTGGATTCTATGTATTTCTTCATGGCAGAAAGTGGATTCTATGTATTCCTTCAAGGCAGAAAGTGGATTCTATGTTTTCCTTCAAGGCAGTAGGTGGATTCTATGTATTCCTTCATGGCAGAAGTTGGATTCTTTGTATTCCTTCATGGCAGAAGGTGGATTCTATGTATTCCTTCAAGGCAGAAGGTGGATTCTATGTATTCCTTCAAGGCAGAAGGTGGATTCTATGTATTCCTTCAAGGCAGAAGGTGGATTCTATGTATTCCTTCATGGCAGAAGATGGATTCTATGTATTCCTTCAAGGCAGAAGGTTGGTTCTTTGTATTCCTTCAAGGCAGAAGGTGGATTCTATGTATTCCTTCAAGGCAGAAGGTGGATTCTATGTATTCCTTCAAGGCAGAAGGTGGATTCTATGCATTCCTTCAAGGCAGAAGGTGGATTCTATGTATTCCTTCAAGGCAGAAGGTGGATTCTATGTATTCCTTCAAGGCAGAAAGTGGATTCTATTTATTCCTTCAAGGCAGAAGGTGGATTCTATGTATTCCTTCAAGGCAGAAAGTGGATTCTATTTATTCCTTCATGGCAGAAGGTGGATTCTATGTATTCCTTCAAGGCAGAAAGTGGATTCTATTTATTCCTTCAAGGCAGAAGGTGGATTCTATGTATTCCTTCAAGGCAGAAGGTGGATTCTATGTATTCCTTCAAGGCAGAAAGTGGATTCTATGTATTCCTTCAAGGCAGAAAGTGGATTCTATGTATTCCTTCAAGGCAGAAGGTGGATTCTATGTACTCCTTCATGGCAGAAAGTGGATTCTATGTATTCCTTCAAGGCAGAAGCTGGATTCTATGTATTCCTTCAAGGCAGAAAGTGGATTCTATGTACTCCTTCATGGCAGAAGGTGGATTCTATGTACTCCTTCATGGCAGAAGGTGGATTCTATGTATTCCTTCATGGCAGAAGGTGGATTCTATGTATTCCTTCATGGCAGAAGGTGGATTCTATGTACTCCTTCATGGCAGAAAGTGGATTCTATGTATTCCTTCATGGCAGAAGGTGGATTCTATGTATTCCTTCAAGGCAGAAGCTGGATTCTATGTATTCCTTCAAGGCAGAAAGTGGATTCTATGTACTCCTTCATGGCAGAAGGTGAATTCTATGTATTCCTTCAAGGCAGAAGGTGGATTCTATGTATTCCTTCAAGGCAGAAAGTGGATTCTATGTACTCCTTCATGGCAGAAGGTGGATTCTATGTATTCCTTCAAGGCAGAAGGTGGATTCTATGTATTCCTTCAAGGCAGAAAGTGGATTCTATGTACTCCTTCATGGCAGAAGGTGGATTCTATGTATTCCTTCAAGGCAGAAGGTGGATTCTATGTATTCCTTCAAGGCAGAAAGTGGATTCTATGTACTCCTTCATGGCAGAAAGTGGATTCTATGTATTCCTTCAAGGCAGAAGGTGGATTCTACGTATTCCTTCAAGGCAGAAAGTGGATTCTATGTACTCCTTCATGGCAGAAGGTGGATTCTATGTATTCCTTCATGGCAGAAGGTGGATTCTATGTATTCCTTCAAGGCAGAAAGTGGATTCTATGTATTCCTTCAAGGCAGAAGGTGGATTCTATGTATTCCTTCATGGCAGAAGGTGGATTCTATGTATTCCTTCAAGGCAGAAAGTGGATTCTATTTATTCCTTCAAGGCAGAAAGTGGATTCTATGTATTCCTTCAAGGCAGAAAGTGGATTCTATTTATTCCTTCAAGGCATAAAGTGGATTCTATGTTTTCCTTCAAGGCAGAAAGTGGATTCTATGTTTTCCTTCAAGGCAGTAGGTGGATTCTATGTATTCCTTCATGGCAGAAGTTGGATTCTTTGTATTCCTTCATGGCAGAAGGTGGATTCTATGTATTCCTTCAAGGCAGAAGGTGGATTCTATGTATTCCTTCAAGGCAGAAGGTGGATTCTATGTATTCCTTCAAGGCAGAAGGTGGATTCTATGTATTCCTTCATGGCAGAAGGTGGATTCTATTTATTCCTTCATGGCAGAAGGTGGATTCTATGTATTCTTTCAAGGCAGAAGGTGGATTCTATGTATTCCTTCAAGGCAGAAGGTGGATTCTATGTATTCCTTCAAGGCAGAAAGTGGATTCTATGTATTCCTTCAAGGCAGAAGGTGGATTCTATGTATTCCTTCATGGCAGAAGGTGGATTCTATGTATTCCTTCATGGCAGAAGGTGGATTCTATTTATTCCTTCAAGGCAGAAGGTGGATTCTATGTATTCCTTCAAGGCAGAAGGTGGATTCTATGTATTCCTTCATGGCAGAAGGTGGATTCTATGTATTCCTTCATGGCAGAAGGTGGATTCTATGTATTCCTTCAAGGCAGAAGGTGGATTCTATGTATTCTTTCAAGGCAGAAGGTGGATTCTATGTATTCCTTCAAGGCAGAAGGTGGATTCTATGTATTCCTTCAAGGCAGAAAGTGGATTCTATGTATTCCTTCAAGGCAGAAAGTGGATTCTATGTCTTCATTCAACGCAGAAGGTGGATTCTATGTATTTCTTCATGGCAGAAAGTGGATTCTATGTATTCCTTCAAGGCAGAAGGTGGATTCTATGTATTCCTTCAAGGCAGAAGGTGGATTCTATGTATTCCTTCAAGGCAGAAGTTGGATTCTTTGTATTCCTTCAAGGCAGAAGGTGGATTCTATGTTTTCCTTCAAGGCAGTAGGTGGGTTCTATGTATTCCTTCAAGGCAGAAGGTGGATTCTATGTATTCCTTCAAGGCAGAAGGTGGATTCTATGTATTCCTTCAAGGCAGAAAGTGGATTCTATGTATTCCTTCAAGGCAGAAAGTGGATTCTATGTTTTCCTTCAAGGCAGAAGGTGGATTCTATGTATTCCTTCATGGCAGAAGATGGATTCTATGTATTCCTTCAAGGCAGAAGGTTGGTTCTTTGTATTCCTTCAAGGCAGAAGGTGGATTCTATGTATTCCTTCAAGGCAGAAGGTGGATTCTATGTATTCCTTCAAGGCAGAAGGTGGATTCTATGCATTCCTTCAAGGCAGAAGGTGGATTCTATGTAT
Organism: Sceloporus occidentalis; assembly: GCA_023333645.1. Taxonomy (NCBI): domain Eukaryota; kingdom Metazoa; phylum Chordata; class Lepidosauria; order Squamata; family Phrynosomatidae; genus Sceloporus; species Sceloporus occidentalis. The sequence goes on from JALMGF010000177.1 coordinate 1,159,205, forward strand.
TCCTTCAAGGCAGAAGGTGGATTCTATGTATTCCTTCAAGGCAGAAAGTGGATTCTATTTATTCCTTCAAGGCAGAAGGTGGATTCTATGTATTCCTTCAAGGCAGAAAGTGGATTCTATTTATTCCTTCATGGCAGAAGGTGGATTCTATGTATTCCTTCAAGGCAGAAAGTGGATTCTATTTATTCCTTCAAGGCAGAAGGTGGATTCTATGTATTCCTTCAAGGCAGAAAGTGGATTCTATTTATTCCTTCAAGGCAGAAGGTGGATTCTATGTATTCCTTCAAGGCAGAAGGTGGATTCTATGTATTCCTTCAAGGCAGAAAGTGGATTCTATGTATTCCTTCAAGGCAGAAAGTGGATTCTATGTATTCCTTCAAGGCAGAAGGTGGATTCTATGTACTCCTTCATGGCAGAAAGTGGATTCTATGTACTCCTTCATGGCAGAAGGTGGATTCTATGTATTCCTTCAAGGCAGAAGCTGGATTCTATGTATTCCTTCAAGGCAGAAAGTGGATTCTATGTACTCCTTCATGGCAGAAGGTGGATTCTATGTATTCCTTCAAGGCAGAAGGTGGATTCTATGTATTCCTTCAAGGCAGAAAGTGGATTCTATGTACTCCTTCATGGCAGAAGGTGGATTCTATGTATTCCTTCAAGGCAGAAGGTGGATTCTATGTATTCCTTCAAGGCAGAAAGTGGATTCTATGTACTCCTTCATGGCAGAAGGTGGATTCTATGTATTCCTTCAAGGCAGAAGGTGGATTCTATGTATTCCTTCAAGGCAGAAAGTGGATTCTATGTACTCCTTCATGGCAGAAAGTGGATTCTATGTATTCCTTCAAGGCAGAAGGTGGATTCTACGTATTCCTTCAAGGCAGAAAGTGGATTCTATGTACTCCTTCATGGCAGAAGGTGGATTCTATGTATTCCTTCATGGCAGAAGGTGGATTCTATGTATTCCTTCAAGGCAGAAAGTGGATTCTATGTATTCCTTCAAGGCAGAAGGTGGATTCTATGTATTCCTTCATGGCAGAAGGTGGATTCTATGTATTCCTTCAAGGCAGAAAGTGGATTCTATTTATTCCTTCAAGGCAGAAAGTGGATTCTATGTATTCCTTCAAGGCAGAAAGTGGATTCTATTTATTCCTTCAAGGCATAAAGTGGATTCTATGTTTTCCTTCAAGGCAGAAAGTGGATTCTATGTTTTCCTTCAAGGCAGTAGGTGGATTCTATGTATTCCTTCATGGCAGAAGTTGGATTCTTTGTATTCCTTCATGGCAGAAGGTGGATTCTATGTATTCCTTCAAGGCAGAAGGTGGATTCTATGTATTCCTTCAAGGCAGAAGGTGGATTCTATGTATTCCTTCAAGGCAGAAGGTGGATTCTATGTATTCCTTCATGGCAGAAGGTGGATTCTATTTATTCCTTCATGGCAGAAGGTGGATTCTATGTATTCTTTCAAGGCAGAAGGTGGATTCTATGTATTCCTTCAAGGCAGAAGGTGGATTCTATGTATTCCTTCAAGGCAGAAAGTGGATTCTATGTATTCCTTCAAGGCAGAAGGTGGATTCTATGTATTCCTTCATGGCAGAAGGTGGATTCTATGTATTCCTTCATGGCAGAAGGTGGATTCTATTTATTCCTTCAAGGCAGAAGGTGGATTCTATGTATTCCTTCAAGGCAGAAGGTGGATTCTATGTATTCCTTCATGGCAGAAGGTGGATTCTATGTATTCCTTCATGGCAGAAGGTGGATTCTATGTATTCCTTCAAGGCAGAAGGTGGATTCTATGTATTCTTTCAAGGCAGAAGGTGGATTCTATGTATTCCTTCAAGGCAGAAGGTGGATTCTATGTATTCCTTCAAGGCAGAAAGTGGATTCTATGTATTCCTTCAAGGCAGAAAGTGGATTCTATGTCTTCATTCAACGCAGAAGGTGGATTCTATGTATTTCTTCATGGCAGAAAGTGGATTCTATGTATTCCTTCAAGGCAGAAGGTGGATTCTATGTATTCCTTCAAGGCAGAAGGTGGATTCTATGTATTCCTTCAAGGCAGAAGTTGGATTCTTTGTATTCCTTCAAGGCAGAAGGTGGATTCTATGTTTTCCTTCAAGGCAGTAGGTGGGTTCTATGTATTCCTTCAAGGCAGAAGGTGGATTCTATGTATTCCTTCAAGGCAGAAGGTGGATTCTATGTATTCCTTCAAGGCAGAAAGTGGATTCTATGTATTCCTTCAAGGCAGAAAGTGGATTCTATGTTTTCCTTCAAGGCAGAAGGTGGATTCTATGTATTCCTTCAAGGCAGAAGGTGGATTCTATGTATTCCTTCAAGGCAGAAGTTGGATTCTATGTATTCCTTCAAGGCAGAAAGTGGATTCTATTTATTCCTTCAAGGCAGAAGGTGGATTCTATGTATTCCTTCAAGGCAGAAGGTGGATTCTATGTATTCCTTCAAGGCAGAAAGTGGATTCTATTTATTCCTTCATGGCAGAAGGTGGATTCTATGTATTCCTTCAAGGCAGAAGGTGGATTCTATGTATTCCTTCAAGGCAGAAAGTGGATTCTATGTATTCCTTCATGGCACAAGGTGGATTCTATGTATTCCTTCATGGCAGAAGGTGGATTCTATGTATTCCTTCATGGCAGAAGGTGGATTCTATGTATTCCTTCAAGGCAGAAGGTGGATTCTATGTATTCCTTCAAGGCAGAAGGTGGATTCTATGTATTCCTTCAAGGCAGAAAGTGGATTCTATGTATTCCTTCATGGCAGAAGGTGGATTCTATGTATTCCTTCAAGGCAGAAAGTGGATTCTATTTATTCCTTCATGGCAGAAGGTGGATTCTATGTATTCCTTCAAGGCAGAAAGTGGATTCTATGTATTCCTTCATGGCAGAAGGTGGATTCTATGTATTCCTTCAAGGCAGAAAGTGGATTCTATTTATTCCTTCATGGCAGAAGGTGGATTCTATGTATTCTTTCAAGGCAGAAGGTGGATTCTATGTATTCCTTCAAGGCAGAAGGTGGATTCTATGTATTCCTTCAAGGCAGAAGGTGGATTCTATGTATTCCTTCAAGGCAGAAGGTGGATTGTATGTATTCCTTCATGGCAGAAGGTGGATTGTATGTATTCCTTCATGGCAGAAGGTGGATTCTACGTATTCCTTCATGGCAGAAGGTGGATTCTATGTATTCCTTCATGGCAGAAGGTGGATTCTATTTATTCCTTCATTGCAGAAGCTGTATTCTATGTATTCCTTCAAGGCAGAAAGTGGATTCTATTTATTCCTTCATTGCAGAAGCTGTATTCTATGTATTCCTTCAAGGCAGAAGGTGGATTGTATGTATTCCTTCATGGCAGAAGGTGGATTCTATGTATTCCTTCAAAGCAGAAAGTGGATTCTATGTATTCCTTCAAGGCAGAAGGTGTATTCTATGTATTCCTTCAAGGCAGAAGGTGGATTCTATGTATTCCTTCATGGCAGAAGGTGTATTCTATGTATTCCTTCAAGGCAGAACGTGGATTCTTTTTATTCCTTCATGGCAGAAGAGGATTGGAGTATATGACACTCAGGAATCTCTTCTAACTCTAGTGTTCTATACATTCCTTCATGGCAGACGCTTGGTTCTATATATTCTTTCATGGCAGAACAGGATTGGTCTATATGACCCTTAGCAATCCCTTCTCACTCTAGTGTTTTATGTTTTCCTTCATGGCAGAAGAGGATTGGACTATATGACCCTTAGGAATCCCTTCTAACTCTAGTTTCTCAGTATTCCTTCATGGCAGAAGAGGATTGGACTATATGACCCTTAGGAATCCCTTCTAACTCTAGTGTTCTATGTATTCCTTCATGGCAGCAGAGGATTCAACTATATGACCCTTTAGAATCCCTTCTAACTCTTGTGTTCTATGTATTCCTTCATGGCCGAAGGTTGGTTCTATGTATTCCTTCATAGCAGTAGTTGGATTCTCTGTATTCCTTCATGGCAGAAGAGGATTGGACTATATGACACTCAGGCATCCCTTCTAACTCTAGTGTTGTTTATATTCCTTCATGGCAGAAGCTTGGTTCTATGTATTCCTTCATCGCAGAATAGGATTGGACTATATGACCTTTAGGAATCCCTTCTCACTCTAGTGTTCTATATTTTCCTTCATGGCAGAAGAGGATTGGACTATATGACCCTTAGGAATCCCTTCTAACTAGTCTTCTATGTATTTCTTCATGGCAGAAGTGGGTTGGACTATATGGTCCTTAGCAGTCCCTTTCATCTTTATTATTCTATGTATTCCTGCTCAGAATAAATTAGCATCATCACAATTAGGTATCCATCTGTCCAAAATGTTGAGCCATCTGTTTTTTCTATCTTTGTGTATTTAATTCTGTCACAGTGAATCTGAAAGACTTACAAGTTTTTCTTGGCACCGGCTTTCGCTGACATAAGGCAATTAAACCCCTCCAATTAAAACTCGTCTAGAAAAACGTTAAATGGGATGAGACACATTTTGGAGTCGTACTCCCATCGTCCCCAAATAAAGGCCTCAAAGTCCAGACGACTAATTAATTAACAATCAATAATTAAATCGTCTGCATGTAACCTGAAAAGGATCCAAAGAAAGATGCTAAAAATCATGGCAGCCGATCAATCCTTTTTTTAATGACATTCAATTGAGGATCGCTATTAAAGTCATCGCTATCGTCGACGTATAACTTTATTTCCGTCGCCGTTACAATCAATTAGTTACTTATCGATATCATTATCGATCGTTTATTATACAAAGGCTCATCGTTTTCTCGGATCTTCCCATAATTTTCGCATCAGGGAAAATTTCCTGACGCTGCCACTAGATGGGTCCTTAGCTCTCTTCGAAGATCCCCCGCTTGTGCCATTCCTGGTCTCGAACCCGGCGCATGGACTGTATGAAAGGGTGGCTGGCATCCCATTCATTCCAATGGCAGTATTCGCCCTTTTCAAAAATGTATTGGCGCCCCCGGTAACCGGGGTATTCGTATCCAACCCATCTGTCAAAGACAAAAAGAGCGGACCATCAATGCAATTCCTAGGCGAGAACATTAATTAATAATTAATTAATTGAAAATTAATTTAATTGATTCAATTAATTAATTAATTAGCGATTTTTATTTAATTTATTTAATCAGTTAATTGGTAATTTGTCTATCGATCAGTTTATTGATCTGTTTATTGTCCGATCAATCGATCGAGCGATGCTTACATCCCGTTGAGGGCCTTGACGCTGGCAACGCGGTCCTGGAAGCCATGCGACCACAGACTGGGGACGTCATCCTCCGCAATCTCCATCTTTCTCCCGCCGTAACCGCTGCTTTCAAAAAGGTGGATCTTGTGGTCCGGACTGTCCTGATCCGGATTAAAGAGAAGATGGAGGCGCGGGTCAATGTGGTTTTTCACATATTTGTTTAATACATCCTCTCTAGGAACCTCTGGGTCCTCTGGTGCTACTCTATGGTCACAGAGATGCCTAGAGAGACCATAGAGTTGACCTGGAGGACCTAGAGATCCCTAGAGAGGTAACTCTTATAGGTCTATGGTCAGCTTGACCATAGAGTTGGACCAGAGGACCTTCCTAGAGAGGATACCTGATCCAGTCCAACCCTATTCTGCCATGCAGGAATACATAGAGCCCAATTCCTGCCATGCTGGAATACATACAGCCCCATTCCTGCGATGCAGGAATACATAGAGCCCCATTCCTGCCGTGCAGGAATACATAGAGCCCCATTTTTGTCATGCAGGAATACATAGAACCGTAATGCTCACAATGAGTAACGGCCGGAGGGAGAGGAGGCTGTCGCTGGAACGGCTGTTGGACCACGAATCCCAACGCGGGTAGTCGCCTTTCTCCAACAAGAACTGTTCGCCGCTGAAGGACTGGCGCTCAAACCCGAGCCATCTGGAGACATGATAGAGAGGAGAGGATTTCACCCGATTGCCATAGAGTTGCGCTGGAGGATTTATAGATTCCTAGAGGGGACACACTGACCTAGGCCTTTGTTGGTTCTCCAGTGCAACTCTATGGTCAGCTTACATTAAATGGCAAGTATAATACAATCATAAAACGAAGTTTGGGAAATAGCCGCTCTAGGTATTTGTAGGTCCTTCAGAGCAACTCTATGGTCAGCTTCTTTTATACATATAGTAAAATTTAATATTATTAAATATTATTAAATTAATTTAACATTTAATTTGTTTAATAATTAATATTTTTCTTACATATATTAAAAGAAAAATATTAATTATTAAACAAATTAAATATTTTAAAGTTAATAATATTAATAATATTATTACATTTTAAATATTTAATTTATTTAATATTTAATATTTAAAATATTTAAAATATTATATAATTAAATAAGTTAAATATTTAAAATAGTAATATTATTAAATTTATAATTTAATAATATTATATTTAATTTATTTAATATTTAATATTAAAATATTATACAATTAAATAAATTAAATATTTAAAATATAAGTATTAATATTACATTTTAAATATTTATTTAATATTTAATATTTAATATTAAATGTTAAAAATATTATACAATTAAATAAATTAAATATTTAAAATATGATAATAGTATTAATATTGTTAAATTTAAAATATTTAACATTTAATTGTTCAATATTTTAAATATTAAATAAATAAATTGAACATTTAATATTAATAAAAATCTTAGATATTCAATTTAATTATTTAATATAAATATTAAATAATTAAATAAATTAAATATTTAACTTTTAATAGTATTAAATTTAAAATATTTAATTTTTTCAGTTTTTAAATATTTTATATTTTAAATATATTTAAAAAATTTAATATATAAAATGTATATATATTGAATATATATAATAAATTTTAATATTAATATTAAAAATATTTTAAGAATAGTATTAAATTTAACTATTAAATAATAAAAGTCGCAATGCGCGTCAGGGACCTTTAACGCATTGCGGCATTTCCTGCGCAAAGACAATGCCAGGTGGATTTTTTTTGTGCAGAAATAAGTCCCAAATTGCAGATCGGCTTCGCAAAAGTTTCTGAGAAGTGGGGGAAAATTGCGAATAAGTTATTTGCGGAGTAAACGAGCATGCAGAGAGTGCAACTACGCAACCGTGCAATACTCACGGTCCGGCCTCCACTTGGATGGAGCCGACTTTCTCCAGATCCTTCTCCATCACGTTCGGACTTTCATCCGTTAGCTCGCATTTCCTCCCTTGGAAATTCTCTAGTTCATAAATGGTGACCTGGAGGGAGAGCAAATTCTCATTTCGGCGCAGCTTCGTTTCGGCGCAGTCTCGTTTTCAACCCGGGTCCCTCCCTCTAAGGTACACCTTTTCTCCAGCCAAATTGGTGCTAAACATGCCGTCTATCCTGCCATCTCAGTCACTGATCAATTAAAATAATAGTAATAGTAATAGTAATAATAATACTATAATAATGCAGTGCATCAGTATCTAACAGACAGAGAGGAAAAATAGATAAAGCAACACTGGCCTCTTGTGGCGAAAGTCAGAACTGCATGCTTCTCAATTACAATAAGGCTTAAGCCACTTTAAATTAATTAATAAAAAATTAATTACTTATAACTATTTATAGTAGTAATGATAATATATAATACAATATAATATAATAATGTAATTGCATATTATATAATATTCTGTTAATATATTATAACAATATAATATAATAAATATTACAAATTCTAAATTATTATATATTTAATTAATTGTTATTGATTATATTGTAAATAATTATAATTATTATGCTATAATTACATAACTATAGTAATAATGAATATATATAATATGATATATTATATATATTAATTATTACAATAGCTATAAGTAATAATAATTTGCAAATAATTATATAATATTATATTTATTTGCAAATTCAAAATAATTATAATTATAATAATATTTTATTATGTATTGTCATTATTATTATAATAATTGAAAATAATTATAATTATTATATTATAATTATAACTATTTATAGTAATAATGATATGTAATATAAAATATTTTAATAATATAATACAATAATTATAATTATTTGCTAATTGTAATTATAATTAATTATTATATTATTATATAATATATTTATTATTTATATTTAATTATTATTTATTGTCAATAATTATTATTATATTATAACTATAATAATAATAATATATAACGTAATATAATATAATAATATAATAAATCGTATAATATTATTAATTATTTGTAAATAATAATTAATTATACTATGATATAGTATAATCATCATTATTAATTATCCCACTTTGGGAGATAGGCAGGATAATTTTTTTAAAATTAATTAATTAATTAATTATAACTCTAATTGTCATTTGTCCAGGAAATCCTGAAGGGACTAAAAAAATGTCCCTCAATTTTTGTATATCTAAACCCACTATTTTCTGCCTTGGCGCCATACCTTGTAATTCGGCGCCATTTCCTCCAGGCCTTCGGACATCGCCATTTCCTCTGGTGGGCTGTGCTGCTCTGTCATTATTATCCCTGCGAGAAAAACAAACCCCTATGTATTTGGGGTCAGGGGTTTAATTAAATTAAATTAAATCCAAACGCAGCATCGCTAAACACGGCCACGCCTTTTTCAGCTCCGCTCTTTTGGTTTGGAGACTAAGGTCCCGATTGCATTTAAGGGGATATCCTGGCTCTATTAAATCCTAATCCGGAGTCATATATATATATATATATATATAATTTTCTTAAATGACGTCTGAGTTTTCAGGGAGAGAGTCGAGTGCGCAACCGCGTGTCCCTACCTCCTTCTGTCGTATGGCGCTGGACGCTCGCTCTGATGGATCCCCAGAGTGAAGACGGGGGACTATATATAGGTATATCCCCCTCCGTTTGACACATGGTTGGGTCTCCTTATTCCAGGGCTGCTGAGTCCGCAGTTCGACCCATGCATTCCCCATTCGTTTCAATAGCCTCACAATGCAGCACACTTAATCCGGTCTATTCCCCTGGATTAAGAGAGATTAGCTGCCATAGGACTCTGCAGACAGACCCTGATCAGCACATTTCGGAGTGGGGTTTGTTTGTTTTTTTGGTGTGTGCAAGTTTTGACATGCTCTGTTTGCGGCGTTTGCAGCAGAATTGATTACCATCATTTTTTGTGAGAAGTGCTTTGTTGCCCGATGCATGTTGTTCTGAAATGTGCCTCGTTGCATGGTGCGTATCATTGTGAAATGAGCTCCGTTGCATAATGCATGTGGTTGCATGATGCGCATGGATGTGAAATGCACCTCCTTGCATGGTGCACGTCGCTGCATGATGTGCATGGATGTGAAATGCACCTCGTTGCATGACATACATGGATGCATGATGCACATGGATGCAAACTGCACCTCGTTGCATGATGTACATGGTTGCATAATGCACATGGATGTGAAATGCACCTCGTTGCATGATGTACATGGCTGCATGATGCATATGGATTTTAAATGCACCTTGTTGCATGGTGCATGTTGCTGCATGATGTACATGGATGTGAAATGCACTTTGTTGCATGGTGCACATTGCTGCATGATGCGCATGGATGTGAAATGCACCTCATTGCATGATGCACATCATTATTTTGATTTATCTTGTTGAAAACTTGGGGCCGGTGCTGTGTACTGATTCAACGGATTATGCGCCCTTAATCCCGTCCCTTTGTGCGAAGCAAAGAGGGTTCCTTGACGCGGCACATGGTCACAACGCCTCCCACAGCCGCCCTCCTCCGTCAAACATCTCTTTTTGAGATAGTGTTGTCAACCCTCTTCCTCTCCTCTCTAAGGTTTTCATCCATCTGTTCATCCTTCCATCCTTCCATCCATCCATCATTTCTCTCTCTCCATCCATTCATCTATATATCTATCTACCTATTTATCTATCTATCTTCTATCTTTCTCTCCTAAGATTCTCTCTCTCCCTCCCCGACCTATCTATCTATATCATGTTACCGATGGAGTGTGTCATCCATATATCCGTCTATTTCTCCATCCATCCGTCCATCTATTCATCTATTCATCCATCAATCAATCCATCCGTCCTTCTGTCTATTCACATCCATTCGTCTACCAATCCGTCCATCCATCTATTTGTCCATCCATCCATCCATGCTTCCATGTATCCGTCCATTCATTCATCCATCTATCCATCCATCTGTCCATCCATCCATCCATCCATTCATCCATCAATCCATCCCTCCATCCCTCCATCCATCCATTCGTCTGTCCATCCATCCATCCATCCCAGGAAATTAATTTAATAATAATTACAATAATAATAATAATAATAATAATAATTCCAAAAAATGATTTCCAGCTTTTATATATATATATATATATATATATATATATATATTTGTGTGTGTGCGTGTGTATATATATATATTCATTTATTTAATAGGGACTTTCCGACTTTTATTTCATTCCTTTCCTATAAAATTCGTCATAAATCCATTTATTAGCTTTAAAACAATCAATTAAAACCTTAATTCGATCCTAAAATAAGAAAATGGTGGAAGAAATGGTGGCGGCGGCAAAAATAACCGCAATTATTGGGACCAAAGAAAAATATACTATATATATAAATATCGATCAATTATTCCTTATCGATACAGCAGTAAACGTTGATTATCTTCTTCCTATTTAATCCTATTTAATCTGTTCCTCCGATAACGATTCATTGATTAATTAAAGTCTTCATTTGTTCCTAGGCACCGTTGATAAAAGGAAATGCAAAAAAAATCGGGCACACAACACCTCTGGAAAAAACAGCGCTAAAATTCGTTAACATTCCCATGATCATCACCATTTTCTTCCTCCTGCAGCGATAATCCAGATTAGGATGACGGACGAGAAGGCACTGCAAACGGATGAAGGATGGAGGGATTATTTGGGGGTTCTTTAACGCATCTTCGTCGGTCGTGACCACGTCGACATTGTTTACAGTTTTTCCATTATTCGCAGAGTTGTCTGTTGCGTCCATATGGAAAGTCACATGAAGAAAGGAAGGTCTTCTGATGTGAAAATAAAATGGTATAAGACCCTTAATAGTCATTTCTGACCCTAGTGTTCTATGTATTCCAGCAGGGCAGAAGGATCCTATGTATTCCTGCGTGGTAGAAGGATCCTATGTATTCCTGCATGGCAGAAGGATCCTATGCATTCCAGAATGGCAGAATGGTCCTATGTATTCCTGCATCGCAGAAAGATCCTATGTATGCCTGCATGGCTGAAGGGTCCTTTCTATGCCTGCATGGCAGAAAGATCCTATGTATTCCTGCATGCCAGGAGGATCCTATGTATTCCTGCATGCCAGGAGGATCCTATGTATTCCTGCATGGCAGAAGGATTCTATGTATTCCTGCATGGCAGAAGGGTCCTATTAATTCCTGCATGGCAGAAGGATCCTATGTATTCCAGCATGACAGAAGGATTCTATGTATTCTGCATGGCAAAAGGATCCTATGTATTCTTGCATGACAGAAGGATCCTCTATATTCCTGCATGGCAGAAGGGTCCTATGTATTCCTGCGTGGCAGAAGGGTCCTATGTATTCCTGCGTGGCAGAAGGATCGTATATATTCCTGCATGACAGAAGGATTCTATGTATTCCTGCATGCCAGGAGGATCCTATTAATTCCTGCATGGCAGAAGGATTCCATGGATTCCTGCATGGCAGAAGGATCCTATGTATTCCTGCATGACAGAAGGATTCTATGTATTCCTGCATGGCAGAAGGGTCCTATGTATTCCTACATGGCAAAAGGATCCTATGTATTCTTGCATGACAGAAGGATCCTCTGTATTCCTGCATGGTAGAAGGGTCCTATGTATTCCTGCATGGCAGAAGGGTCCTATGTTTTCCTGCATGGCAGAAGGATCCTATGTATTCCTGCATGGCAGAAGGATCCTATGGATTCCTGCGTGGCAGAAGGGTCCTATGTATTCCTGCATGGCAGAAGGATCCTATGTATTCCTGCATGGAAGAAGGGTCCTAAGTATCCATGAATGGCAGAAGGTTCCTATTTATCCCTCCATGCCATGAGGATCCTATGTATTCCTTCATGCCATGAGGATCCTATATATTCCTGCATGCCAGAAGGATCCTATGTATTCCAGCAGGGCAGAAGGATCCTATGTATTCCTGCATGACAGAAGGATTCTATGTATTCCTGCATGGCAAAGGAACCTATGCATTCCAGCATTGCAGAAGGGTCCTATGTATTCCTGCGTGGCAGAAGGATCGTATATATTCCTGCATGACAGAAGGATTCTATGTATTCCTGCATGCCAGGAGGATCCTATTAATTCCTGCATGGCAGAAGGATTCCATGGATTCCTGCATGGCAGAAGGATCCTAGGTATTCCTGCATGACAGAAGGATTCTATGTATTCCTGCATGGCAGAAGGGTCCTATGTATTCCTACATGGCAAAAGGATCCTATGTATTCTTGCATGACAGAAGGATCCTCTGTATTCCTGCATGGCAGAAGGGTCCTATGTATTCCTACATGGCAGAAGGATCCTATGTATTCCTGCATGGCAGAAGGATTCTATGTATTCCTGCATGGCAGAAGGGTGCTATGGATTCCTGCGTGGCAGAAGGGTCCTATGTATTCCTGAATGGAAGAAGGGTCCTAAGTATCCATGAATGGCAGAACGTTCCTATTTAGCCCTCCATGCCATCCTATGTATTCCTTCATGCCATGAGGCTCCTATATATTCCTGCATGCCAGAAGGATCCTATGTATTCCAGCAGGGCAGAAGGATCCTATGTATTCCTGCATGACAGAAGGATTTTATGTATTCCTGCATGGCAGAAGGGTCCTATGTATTCCTACATGGCAAAAGGATCCTATGTATTCCTGGATGGCCGAAGGATTCTATGTATTCCTGCATGGCAGAAGGGTCCTATGTATTCCTACATGGCAAAAGGATCCTATGTATTCTTCCATGACAGAAGGATCCTCTGTATTCCTGCATGGCAGGAGGGTCCTATGTATTCCTGCGTGGCAGAAGGGTCCTATGTATTCCTGCATGGCAGAAGGATCCTATGTATTCCTGGATGGCAGAAGGGTCCTATGGATTCCTGCGTGGCAGAAGGGTCCTATGTATTCCTGCATGGCAGAAGGATCCTATGTACTCCTGCATGGAAGAAGGGTCCTAAGTATCCATGAATGGCAGAAGGTTCCTATTTATCCCTCCATGCCAGGAGGATCCTATGTATTCCTGCATGCCAGGAAGATCCTATGTATTCCTGCATGGCAGAAGGATTCTATGTATTCCTGCATGGCAGAAGGGTCCTATTAATTCCTGCATGACAGAAGGATCCTATATATTCCTGCATGACAGAAGGATTCTATGTATTCCTGCATGGCAGAAGGGTCCTATGTATTCCTACATGGCAAAAGGATGCTATGTATTCTTGCATGACAGAAGGATCCTCTGTATTCCTGCATGGCAGAAGGGTCCTATGTATTCCTGCGTGGCAGAAGGGTCCTATGTATTCCTGCATGGAAGAAGGGTCCTATGTTTTCCTAAATGGCAGAAAGGTCCTAAGTATCCCTGCATGGAAGAAGGGTCATATGTATTCCTGCATGGCAGAAGGTTCCTAGGTATTCCTGCATGGCAGAAGGATTCTATGTATTCCTGCATGCCAGGACGATCCTATGTATCCCTGCATGGCAGAAGGATTCTATGTATTCCTGCATGGCAGAAGGGTCCTATGTATTCCTGCATGGCAGAAGGATCCTATGTATTCCTGCATGGCAGAAGGGTCCTATGGATTCCTGCATGGCAGAAGGGTCCTATGGATTCCTGCGTGGCAGAAGGGTCCTATGTATTCCTGCATGGCAGAAGGATCCTATGTATTCCTGCATGGAAGAAGGGTCCTAAGTATCCATGAATGGCAGAAGGTTCCTATTTATCCCTCCATGCCAGGACGATCCTATGTATTCCTGCATGCCAGGAAGATCCTATGTATTCCTGCATGGCAGAAGGATTCTATGTATTCCTGCATGGCAGAAGGGTCCTATTAATTCCTGCATGACAGAAGGATCCTATATATTCCTGCATGACAGAAGGATTCTATGTATTCCTGCATGGCAGAAGGGTCCTATGGATTCCTGCGTGGCAGAAGGGTCCTATGGATTCCTGCATGGCAGAAGGATCCTATGTATTCCTGCATGGAAGAATGGTCCTAAGTATCCATGAATGGCAGAAGGTTCCTATTTATCCCTCCATGCCATGAGGATCCTATGTATTCCTTCATGCCATGAGGATCCTATATATTCCTGCATGGCAGAAGGATCCTATGTATTCCTGCATGACAGAAGGATTCTATGTATTCCTGCATGGCAGAAGGGTCCTATGTATTCCTACATGGCAAAAGGATCCTATATATTCTTGCATGACAGAAGGATCCTCTGTATTCCTGCATGGCAGAAGGGTCCTATGGATTCCTGCGTGGCAGAAGGGTCCTATGTATTCCTGCATGGCAGAAAGATCCTATGTATTCCTGCATGGAAGAAGGGTCCTAAGTATCCATGAATGGCAGAAGGTTCCTATTTATCCCTCCATGCCAGGAGGATCCTATGTATTCCTGCATGCCAGGAAGATCCTATGTATTCCTGCATGGCAGAAGGATTCTATGTATTCCTGCATGGCAGAAGGGTCCTATGTATTCCTACATGGCAAAAGGATCCTATGTATTCTTGCATGACAGAAGGATCCTCTGTATTCCTACATGGCAGAAGGGTCCTATGGATTCCTGCGTGGCAGAAGGGTCCTATGTATTCCTGCATGGCAGAAGGATCCTATGTACTCCTGCATGGAAGAAGGGTCCTAAGTATCCATGAATGGCAGAAGGTTCCTATTTATCCCTCCATGCCAGGAGGATCCTATGTATTCCTGCATGCCAGGAAGATCCTATGTATTCCTGCATGGCAGAAGGATTCTATGTATTCCTACATGGCAGAAGGGTCCTATTAATTCCTGCATGACAGAAGGATCCTATATATTCCTGCATGACAGAAGGATTCTATGTATTCCTGCATGGCAGAAGGGTCCTATGTATTCCTACATGGCAAAAGGATGCTATGTATTCTTGCATGACAGAAGGATCCTCTGTATTCCTGCATGGCAGAAGGGTCCTATGGATTCCTGCGTGGCAGAAGGGTCCTATGGATTCCTGCATGGAAGAAGGGTCCTATGTTTTCCTGAATGGCAGAAAGGTCCTAAGTATCCCTGCATGGAAGAAGGGTCATATGTATTCCTGCATGGCAGAAGGTTCCTAGGTATTCCTGCATGGCAGAAGGATTCTATGTATTCCTGCATGCCAGGACGATCCTATGTATCCCTGCATGGCAGAAAGATCCTATGTATTCCTGCATGGAAGAAGGGTCCTAAGTATCCATGAATGGCAGAAGGTTCCTATTTATCCCTCCATGCCAGGAGGATCCTATGTATTCCTGCATGCCAGGAAGATCCTATGTATTCCTGCATGGCAGAAGGATTCTATGTATTCCTGCATGGCAGAAGGGTCCTATGTATTCCTACATGGCAAAAGGATCCTATGTATTCTTGCATGACAGAAGGATCCTCTGTATTCCTACATGGCAGAAGGGTCCTATGGATTCCTGCGTGGCAGAAGGGTCCTATGTATTCCTGCATGGCAGAAGGATCCTATGTACTCCTGCATGGAAGAAGGGTCCTAAGTATCCATGAATGGCAGAAGGTTCCTATTTATCCCTCCATGCCAGGAGGATCCTATGTATTCCTGCATGCCAGGAAGATCCTATGTATTCCTGCATGGCAGAAGGATTCTATGTATTCCTACATGGCAGAAGGGTCCTATTAATTCCTGCATGACAGAAGGATCCTATATATTCCTGCATGACAGAAGGATTCTATGTATTCCTGCATGGCAGAAGGGTCCTATGTATTCCTACATGGCAAAAGGATGCTATGTATTCTTGCATGACAGAAGGATCCTCTGTATTCCTGCATGGCAGAAGGGTCCTATGGATTCCTGCGTGGCAGAAGGGTCCTATGGATTCCTGCATGGAAGAAGGGTCCTATGTTTTCCTGAATGGCAGAAAGGTCCTAAGTATCCCTGCATGGAAGAAGGGTCATATGTATTCCTGCATGGCAGAAGGTTCCTAGGTATTCCTGCATGGCAGAAGGATTCTATGTATTCCTGCATGCCAGGACGATCCTATGTATCCCTGCATGGCAGAAGGATTCTATGTATTCCTGCATGGCAGAAGGGTCCTATGTATTCCTGCATGGCAGAAGGATCCTATGTATTCCTGCATGGCAGAAGGGTCCTATGGATTCCTGCATGGCAGAAGGGTCCTATGGATTCCTGCGTGGCAGAAGGGTCCTATGTATTCCTGCATGGCAGAAGGATCCTATGTATTCCTGCATGGAAGAAGGGTCCTAAGTATCCATGAATGGCAGAAGGTTCCTATTTATCCCTCCATGCCAGGACGATCCTATGTATTCCTGCATGCCAGGAAGATCCTATGTATTCCTGCATGGCAGAAGGATTCTATGTATTCCTGCATGGCAGAAGGGTCCTATTAATTCCTGCATGACAGAAGGATCCTATATATTCCTGCATGACAGAAGGATTCTATGTATTCCTGCATGGCAGAAGGGTCCTATGGATTCCTGCGTGGCAGAAGGGTCCTATGGATTCCTGCATGGCAGAAGGATCCTATGTATTCCTGCATGGAAGAATGGTCCTAAGTATCCATGAATGGCAGAAGGTTCCTATTTATCCCTCCATGCCATGAGGATCCTATGTATTCCTTCATGCCATGAGGATCCTATATATTCCTGCATGGCAGAAGGATCCTATGTATTCCTGCATGACAGAAGGATTCTATGTATTCCTGCATGGCAGAAGGGTCCTATGTATTCCTACATGGCAAAAGGATCCTATATATTCTTGCATGACAGAAGGATCCTCTGTATTCCTGCATGGCAGAAGGGTCCTATGGATTCCTGCGTGGCAGAAGGGTCCTATGTATTCCTGCATGGCAGAAACATCCTATGTATTCCTGCATGGAAGAAGGGTCCTAAGTATCCATGAATGGCAGAAGGTTCCTATTTATCCCTCCATGCCAGGAGGATCCTATGTATTCCTGCATGCCAGGAAGATCCTATGTATTCCTGCATGGCAGAAGGATTCTATGTATTCCTGCATGGCAGAAGGGTCCTATGTATTCCTACATGGCAAAAGGATCCTATGTATTCTTGCATGACAGAAGGATCCTCTGTATTCCTACATGGCAGAAGGGTCCTATGTATTCCTGCGTGGCAGAAGGGTCCTATGTATTCCTGCATGGCAGAAGGGTCCTATGTTTTCCTGAATGGCAGAAGGGTCCTAAGTATCCCTGCATGGAAGAAGGGTCATATGTATTCCTGCATGGCAGAAGGTTCCTAGGTATTCCTGCATGGCAGAAGGATTCTATGTATTCCTGCATGCCAGGACGATCCTATGTATCCCTGCATGGCAGAAGGATTCTATGTATTCCTGCATGGCAGAAGGGTCCTATGTTTTTCTGAATGGCAGAAGGGTCCTAAGTATCCCTGCAAGGAAGAAGGGTCCTATGTATTCCTGCATAGCAAAAGGTTCCTAGGTATTCCTGCATGGCAGAAGGATTCTATGTATTCCTGCATGCCAGGAGGATCCTATTAATTCCTGCATGGCAGAAGGATTCTATGTATTCCTGCATGGCAGAAGTGTCCTATGTATTCCTGCATGCCAGCAGGATCCTATGTATTCCTGCATGCCAGGAGGATCCTATTTATTCCTGCATCGCAGAAGGATCCTATGTAGTCCTGCATGACAGGAGGATCCTATGTATCCCTGCATGGCAGAAGGATTCTATGTTTTCCTGCATGACAGAAGGATCCTCTGTATTCCTGCATGGCAGAAGGGTCCAATGTATTCCTGCATGGCAGAAGGATCCTATGTATTCCTGCATGGCAGAAGGGTCCTATGGATTCCTGCGTGGCAGAAGGGTCCTATGTATTCCTGCATGGCAGAAGGATCCTATGTATTCCTGCATGGAAGAAGGGTCCTAAGTATCCATGAATGGCAGAAGGTTCCTATTTATCCCTCCATGCCAGGAGGATCCTATGTATTCCTGCATGCCAGGAAGATCCTATGTATTCCTGCATGGCAGAAGGATTCTATGTATTCCTGCATGGCAGAAGGGTCCTATGGATTCCTGCGTGGCACAAGGGTCCTATGGATTCCTGCATGGCAGAAGGATCCTATGTATTCCTGCATGGAAGAATGGTCCTAAGTATCCATGAATGGCAGAAGGTTCCTATTTATCCCTCCATGCCATGAGGATCCTATGTATTCCTTCATGCCATGAGGATCCTATATATTCCTGCATGGCAGAAGGATCCTATGTATTCCTGCATGACAGAAGGATTCTATGTATTCCTGCATGGCAGAAGGGTCCTATGTATTCCTACATGGCAAAAGGATCCTATATATTCTTGCATGACAGAAGGATCCTCTGTATTCCTGCATGGCAGAAGGGTCCTATGGATTCCGGCGTGGCAGAAGGGTCCTATGTATTCCTGCATGGCAGAAAGATCCTATGTATTCCTGCATGGAAGAAGGGTCCTAAGTATCCATGAATGGCAGAAGGTTCCTATTTATCCCTCCATGCCATGAGGATCCTATGTATTCCTTCATGCCATGAGGATCCTATATATTCCTGCATGCCAGAAGGATCTTATGTATTCCAGCAGGGCAGAAGGATCCTATGTATTCCTGCATGACAGAAGGATTCTATGTATTCCTGCATGGCAAAGGAACCTATGCATTCCAGCATTGCAGAAGGGTCCTATGTATTCCTGCATGGCAGAAGGATCCTACGTATGCCTGCATGGCAGAAGGGTCCTATGTATCCCCGCATGGCAGAAGGATCCTATGTATTCCTGTATGGCAGAAGGATCCCCTGTATTCCTACATGGCAGAAGGGTCCTATGTATTCCTGCGTGGCAGAAGGGTCCTATGTATTCCTGCATGGCAGAAGGGTCCTATGTTTTCCTGAATGGCAGAAGGGTCCTAAGTATCCCTGCATGGAAGAAGGGTCATATGTATTCCTGCATGGCAGAAGGTTCCTAGGTATTCCTGCATGGCAGAAGGATTCTATGTATTCCTGCATGCCAGGACGATCCTATGTATCCCTGCATGGCAGAAGGATTCTATGTATTCCTGCATGGCAGAAGGGTCCTATGTTTTTCTGAATGGCAGAAGGGTCCTAAGTATCCCTGCAAGGAAGAAGGGTCCTATGTATTCCTGCATAGCAAAAGGTTCCTAGGTATTCCTGCATGGCAGAAGGATTCTATGTATTCCTGCATGCCAGGAGGATCCTATTAATTCCTGCATGGCAGAAGGATTCTATGTATTCCTGCATGGCAGAAGTGTCCTATGTATTCCTGCATGCCAGCAGGATCCTATGTATTCCTGCATGCCAGGAGGATCCTATTTATTCCTGCATCGCAGAAGGATCCTATGTAGTCCTGCATGCCAGGAGGATCCTATGTATCCCTGCATGGCAGAAGGATTCTATGTTTTCCTGCATGACAGAAGGATCCTCTGTATTCCTGCATGGCAGAAGGGTCCAATGTATTCCTGCATGGCAGAAGGATCCTATGTATTCCTGCATGGCAGAAGGGTCCTATGGATTCCTGCGTGGCAGAAGGGTCCTATGTATTCCTGCATGGCAGAAGGATCCTATGTATTCCTGCATGGCAGAAGGATTCTATGTATTCCTGCATGGCAGAAGGGTCCTATGTATTCCTGCATGGCAGAAGGATCCTATGTATTCCTGCATGGCAGAAGGGTCCTATGGATTCCTGCATGGCAGAAGGGTCCTATGGATTCCTGCATGGCAGAAGGGTCCTATTAATTCCTGCATGACAGAAGGATCCTATGTATTCCTGCATGGAAGAAGGGTCCTAAGTATCCATGAATGGCAGAAGGTTCCTATTTATCCCTCCATGCCAGGACGATCCTATGTATTCCTGCATGCCAGGAAGATCCTATGTATTCCTGCATGGCAGAAGGATTCTATGTATTCCTGCATGGCAGAAGGGTCCTATTAATTCCTGCATGACAGAAGGATCCTATATATTCCTGCATGACAGAAGGATTCTATGTATTCCTGCATGGCAGAAGGGTCCTATGGATTCCTGCGTGGCAGAAGGGTCCTATGGATTCCTGCATGGCAGAAGGATCCTATGTATTCCTGCATGGAAGAATGGTCCTAAGTATCCATGAATGGCAGAAGGTTCCTATTTATCCCTCCATGCCATGAGGATCCTATGTATTCCTTCATGCCATGAGGATCCTATATATTCCTGCATGGCAGAAGGATCCTATGTATTCCTGCATGACAGAAGGATTCTATGTATTCCTGCATGGCAGAAGGGTCCTATGTATTCCTACATGGCAAAAGGATCCTATATATTCTTGCATGACAGAAGGATCCTCTGTATTCCTGCATGGCAGAAGGGTCCTATGGATTCCTGCGTGGCAGAAGGGTCCTATGTATTCCTGCATGGCAGAAAGATCCTATGTATTCCTGCATGGAAGAAGGGTCCTAAGTATCCATGAATGGCAGAAGGTTCCTATTTATCCCTCCATGCCAGGAGGATCCTATGTATTCCTGCATGCCAGGAAGATCCTATGTATTCCTGCATGGCAGAAGGATTCTATGTATTCCTGCATGGCAGAAGGGTCCTATGTATTCCTACATGGCAAAAGGATCCTATGTATTCTTGCATGACAGAAGGATCCTCTGTATTCCTACATGGCAGAAGGGTCCTATGTATTCCTGCGTGGCAGAAGGGTCCTATGTATTCCTGCATGGCAGAAGGGTCCTATGTTTTCCTGAATGGCAGAAGGGTCCTAAGTATCCCTGCATGGAAGAAGGGTCATATGTATTCCTGCATGGCAGAAGGTTCCTAGGTATTCCTGCATGGCAGAAGGATTCTATGTATTCCTGCATGCCAGGACGATCCTATGTATCCCTGCATGGCAGAAGGATTCTATGTATTCCTGCATGGCAGAAGGGTCCTATGTTTTTCTGAATGGCAGAAGGGTCCTAAGTATCCCTGCAAGGAAGAAGGGTCCTATGTATTCCTGCATAGCAAAAGGTTCCTAGGTATTCCTGCATGGCAGAAG
Source organism: Sceloporus occidentalis (assembly GCA_023333645.1). NCBI lineage: Eukaryota > Metazoa > Chordata > Lepidosauria > Squamata > Phrynosomatidae > Sceloporus > Sceloporus occidentalis. The sequence continues at coordinate 1,180,496 of JALMGF010000177.1, forward strand.
GATTCTATGTATTCCTGCATGCCAGGAGGATCCTATTAATTCCTGCATGGCAGAAGGATTCTATGTATTCCTGCATGGCAGAAGTGTCCTATGTATTCCTGCATGCCAGCAGGATCCTATGTATTCCTGCATGCCAGGAGGATCCTATTTATTCCTGCATCGCAGAAGGATCCTATGTAGTCCTGCATGCCAGGAGGATCCTATGTATCCCTGCATGGCAGAAGGATTCTATGTTTTCCTGCATGACAGAAGGATCCTCTGTATTCCTGCATGGCAGAAGGGTCCAATGTATTCCTGCATGGCAGAAGGATCCTATGTATTCCTGCATGGCAGAAGGGTCCTATGGATTCCTGCGTGGCAGAAGGGTCCTATGTATTCCTGCATGGCAGAAGGATCCTATGTATTCCTGCATGGAAGAAGGGTCCTAAGTATCCATGAATGGCAGAAGGTTCCTATTTATCCCTCCATGCCAGGAGGATCCTATGTATTCCTGCATGCCAGGAAGATCCTATGTATTCCTGCATGGCAGAAGGATTCTATGTATTCCTGCATGGCAGAAGGGTCCTATTAATTCCTGCATGACAGAAGGATCCTATATATTCCTGCATGACAGAAGGATTCTATGTATTCCTGCATGGCAGAAGGGTCCTATGGATTCCTGCGTGGCACAAGGGTCCTATGGATTCCTGCATGGCAGAAGGATCCTATGTATTCCTGCATGGAAGAATGGTCCTAAGTATCCATGAATGGCAGAAGGTTCCTATTTATCCCTCCATGCCATGAGGATCCTATGTATTCCTTCATGCCATGAGGATCCTATATATTCCTGCATGGCAGAAGGATCCTATGTATTCCTGCATGACAGAAGGATTCTATGTATTCCTGCATGGCAGAAGGGTCCTATGTATTCCTACATGGCAAAAGGATCCTATATATTCTTGCATGACAGAAGGATCCTCTGTATTCCTGCATGGCAGAAGGGTCCTATGGATTCCTGCGTGGCAGAAGGGTCCTATGTATTCCTGCATGGCAGAAAGATCCTATGTATTCCTGCATGGAAGAAGGGTCCTAAGTATCCATGAATGGCAGAAGGTTCCTATTTATCCCTCCATGCCATGAGGATCCTATGTATTCCTTCATGCCATGAGGATCCTATATATTCCTGCATGCCAGAAGGATCTTATGTATTCCAGCAGGGCAGAAGGATCCTATGTATTCCTGCATGACAGAAGGATTCTATGTATTCCTGCATGGCAAAGGAACCTATGCATTCCAGCATTGCAGAAGGGTCCTATGTATTCCTGCATGGCAGAAGGATCCTACGTATGCCTGCATGGCAGAAGGGTCCTATGTATCCCCGCATGGCAGAAGGATCCTATGTATTCCTGTATGGCAGAAGGATCCTCTGTATTCCTACATGGCAGAAGGGTCCTATGTATTCCTGCGTGGCAGAAGGGTCCTATGTATTCCTGCATGGCAGAAGGGTCCTATGTTTTCCTGAATGGCAGAAGGGTCCTAAGTATCCCTGCATGGAAGAAGGGTCATATGTATTCCTGCATGGCAGAAGGTTCCTAGGTATTCCTGCATGGCAGAAGGATTCTATGTATTCCTGCATGCCAGGACGATCCTATGTATCCCTGCATGGCAGAAGGATTCTATGTATTCCTGCATGGCAGAAGGGTCCTATGTTTTTCTGAATGGCAGAAGGGTCCTAAGTATCCCTGCAAGGAAGAAGGGTCCTATGTATTCCTGCATAGCAAAAGGTTCCTAGGTATTCCTGCATGGCAGAAGGATTCTATGTATTCCTGCATGCCAGGAGGATCCTATTAATTCCTGCATGGCAGAAGGATTCTATGTATTCCTGCATGGCAGAAGTGTCCTATGTATTCCTGCATGCCAGCAGGATCCTATGTATTCCTGCATGCCAGGAGGATCCTATTTATTCCTGCATCGCAGAAGGATCCTATGTAGTCCTGCATGCCAGGAGGATCCTATGTATCCCTGCATGGCAGAAGGATTCTATGTTTTCCTGCATGACAGAAGGATCCTCTGTATTCCTGCATGGCAGAAGGGTCCAATGTATTCCTGCATGGCAGAAGGATCCTATGTATTCCTGCATGGCAGAAGGGTCCTATGGATTCCTGCGTGGCAGAAGGGTCCTATGTATTCCTGCATGGCAGAAGGATCCTATGTATTCCTGCATGGCAGAAGGATCCTATGTATTCCTGCATGGAAGAAGGGTCCTAAGTATCCATGAATGGCAGAAGGTTCCTATTTATCCCTCCATGCCATGAGGATCCTATGTATTCCTTCATGCCATGAGGATCCTATATATTCCTGCATGGCAGAAGGATCCTATGTATTCCTGCATGACAGAAGGATTCTATGTATTCCTGCATGGCAGAAGGGTCCTATGTATTCCTACATGGCAAAAGGATCCTATATATTCTTGCATGACAGAAGGATCCTCTGTATTCCTGCATGGCAGAAGGATCCTATGTATTCCTGCATGGAAGAAGGGTCCTAAGTATCCATGAATGGCAGAAGGTTCCTATTTATCCCTCCATGCCAGGAGGATCCTATGTATTCCTGCATGCCAGGAAGATCCTATGTATTCCTGCATGGCAGAAGGATTCTATGTATTCCTGCATGGCAGAAGGGTCCTATTAATTCCTGCATGACAGAAGGATCCTATATATTCCTGCATGACAGAAGGATTCTATGTATTCCTGCATGGCAGAAGGGTCCTATGGATTCCTGCGTGGCACAAGGGTCCTATGGATTCCTGCATGGCAGAAGGATCCTATGTATTCCTGCATGGAAGAATGGTCCTAAGTATCCATGAATGGCAGAAGGTTCCTATTTATCCCTCCATGCCATGAGGATCCTATGTATTCCTTCATGCCATGAGGATCCTATATATTCCTGCATGGCAGAAGGATCCTATGTATTCCTGCATGACAGAAGGATTCTATGTATTCCTGCATGGCAGAAGGGTCCTATGTATTCCTACATGGCAAAAGGATCCTATATATTCTTGCATGACAGAAGGATCCTCTGTATTCCTGCATGGCAGAAGGGTCCTATGGATTCCTGCGTGGCAGAAGGGTCCTATGTATTCCTGCATGGCAGAAAGATCCTATGTATTCCTGCATGGAAGAAGGGTCCTAAGTATCCATGAATGGCAGAAGGTTCCTATTTATCCCTCCATGCCATGAGGATCCTATGTATTCCTTCATGCCATGAGGATCCTATATATTCCTGCATGCCAGAAGGATCTTATGTATTCCAGCAGGGCAGAAGGATCCTATGTATTCCTGCATGACAGAAGGATTCTATGTATTCCTGCATGGCAAAGGAACCTATGCATTCCAGCATTGCAGAAGGGTCCTATGTATTCCTGCATGGCAGAAGGATCCTACGTATGCCTGCATGGCAGAAGGGTCCTATGTATCCCCGCATTGCAGAAGGATCCTATGTATTCCTGTATGGCAGAAGGATCCTCTGTATTCCTACATGGCAGAAGGGTCCTATGTATTCCTGCGTGGCAGAAGGGTCCTATGTATTCCTGCATGGCAGAAGGGTCCTATGTTTTCCTGAATGGCAGAAGGGTCCTAAGTATCCCTGCATGGAAGAAGGGTCATATGTATTCCTGCATGGCAGAAGGTTCCTAGGTATTCCTGCATGGCAGAAGGATTCTATGTATTCCTGCATGCCAGGACGATCCTATGTATCCCTGCATGGCAGAAGGATTCTATGTATTCCTGCATGGCAGAAGGGTCCTATGTTTTTCTGAATGGCAGAAGGGTCCTAAGTATCCCTGCAAGGAAGAAGGGTCCTATGTATTCCTGCATAGCAAAAGGTTCCTAGGTATTCCTGCATGGCAGAAGGATTCTATGTATTCCTGCATGCCAGGAGGATCCTATTAATTCCTGCATGGCAGAAGGATTCTATGTATTCCTGCATGGCAGAAGTGTCCTATGTATTCCTGCATGCCAGCAGGATCCTATGTATTCCTGCATGCCAGGAGGATCCTATTTATTCCTGCATCGCAGAAGGATCCTATGTAGTCCTGCATGCCAGGAGGATCCTATGTATCCCTGCATGGCAGAAGGATTCTATGTTTTCCTGCATGACAGAAGGATCCTCTGTATTCCTGCATGGCAGAAGGGTCCAATGTATTCCTGCATGGCAGAAGGATCCTATGTATTCCTGCATGGCAGAAGGGTCCTATGGATTCCTGCGTGGCAGAAGGGTCCTATGTATTCCTGCATGGCAGAAGGATCCTATGTATTCCTGCATGGCAGAAGGATCCTATGTATTCCTGCATGGAAGAAGGGTCCTAAGTATCCATGAATGGCAGAAGGTTCCTATTTATCCCTCCATGCCATGAGGATCCTATGTATTCCTTCATGCCATGAGGATCCTATATATTCCTGCATGGCAGAAGGATCCTATGTATTCCTGCATGACAGAAGGATTCTATGTATTCCTGCATGGCAGAAGGGTCCTATGTATTCCTACATGGCAAAAGGATCCTATATATTCTTGCATGACAGAAGGATCCTCTGTATTCCTGCATGGCAGAAGGGTCCTATGGATTCCTGCGTGGCAGAAGGGTCCTATGTATTCCTGCATGGCAGAAAGATCCTATGTATTCCTGCATGGAAGAAGGGTCCTAAGTATCCATGAATGGCAGAAGGTTCCTATTTATCCCTCCATGCCAGGAGGATCCTATGTATTCCTGCATGCCAGGAAGATCCTATGTATTCCTGCATGGCAGAAGGATTCTATGTATTCCTGCATGGCAGAAGGGTCCTATGTATTCCTACATGGCAAAAGGATCCTATGTATTCTTGCATGACAGAAGGATCCTCTGTATTCCTACATGGCAGAAGGGTCCTATGTATTCCTGCGTGGCAGAAGGGTCCTATGTATTCCTGCATGGCAGAAGGATCCTATGTACTCCTGCATGGAAGAAGGGTCCTAAGTATCCATGAATGGCAGAAGGTTCCTATTTATCCCTCCATGCCAGGAGGATCCTATGTATTCCTGCATGCCAGGAAGATCCTATGTATTCCTGCATGGCAGAAGGATTCTATGTATTCCTACATGGCAGAAGGGTCCTATTAATTCCTGCATGACAGAAGGATCCTATATATTCCTGCATGACAGAAGGATTCTATGTATTCCTGCATGGCAGAAGGGTCCTATGTATTCCTACATGGCAAAAGGATGCTATGTATTCTTGCATGACAGAAGGATCCTCTGTATTCCTGCATGGCAGAAGGGTCCTATGTATTCCTGCGTGGCAGAAGGGTCCTATGTATTCCTGCATGGAAGAAGGGTCCTATGTTTTCCTGAATGGCAGAAAGGTCCTAAGTATCCCTGCATGGAAGAAGGGTCATATGTATTCCTGCATGGCAGAAGGTTCCTAGGTATTCCTGCATGGCAGAAGGATTCTATGTATTCCTGCATGCCAGGACGATCCTATGTATCCCTGCATGGCAGAAGGATTCTATGTATTCCTGCATGGCAGAAGGGTCCTATGTATTCCTGCATGGCAGAAGGATCCTATGTATTCCTGCATGGCAGAAGGGTCCTATGGATTCCTGCATGGCAGAAGGGTCCTATGGATTCCTGCGTGGCAGAAGGGTCCTATGTATTCCTGCATGGCAGAAGGATCCTATGTATTCCTGCATGGAAGAAGGGTCCTAAGTATCCATGAATGGCAGAAGGTTCCTATTTATCCCTCCATGCCAGGACGATCCTATGTATTCCTGCATGCCAGGAAGATCCTATGTATTCCTGCATGGCAGAAGGATTCTATGTATTCCTGCATGGCAGAAGGGTCCTATTAATTCCTGCATGACAGAAGGATCCTATATATTCCTGCATGACAGAAGGATTCTATGTATTCCTGCATGGCAGAAGGGTCCTATGGATTCCTGCGTGGCACAAGGGTCCTATGGATTCCTGCATGGCAGAAGGATCCTATGTATTCCTGCATGGAAGAATGGTCCTAAGTATCCATGAATGGCAGAAGGTTCCTATTTATCCCTCCATGCCATGAGGATCCTATGTATTCCTTCATGCCATGAGGATCCTATATATTCCTGCATGGCAGAAGGATCCTATGTATTCCTGCATGACAGAAGGATTCTATGTATTCCTGCATGGCAGAAGGGTCCTATGTATTCCTACATGGCAAAAGGATCCTATATATTCTTGCATGACAGAAGGATCCTCTGTATTCCTGCATGGCAGAAGGGTCCTATGGATTCCTGCGTGGCAGAAGGGTCCTATGTATTCCTGCATGGCAGAAAGATCCTATGTATTCCTGCATGGAAGAAGGGTCCTAAGTATCCATGAATGGCAGAAGGTTCCTATTTATCCCTCCATGCCAGGAGGATCCTATGTATTCCTGCATGCCAGGAAGATCCTATGTATTCCTGCATGGCAGAAGGATTCTATGTATTCCTGCATGGCAGAAGGGTCCTATGTATTCCTACATGGCAAAAGGATCCTATGTATTCTTGCATGACAGAAGGATCCTCTGTATTCCTACATGGCAGAAGGGTCCTATGTATTCCTGCGTGGCAGAAGGGTCCTATGTATTCCTGCATGGCAGAAGGGTCCTATGTTTTCCTGAATGGCAGAAGGGTCCTAAGTATCCCTGCATGGAAGAAGGGTCATATGTATTCCTGCATGGCAGAAGGTTCCTAGGTATTCCTGCATGGCAGAAGGATTCTATGTATTCCTGCATGCCAGGACGATCCTATGTATCCCTGCATGGCAGAAGGATTCTATGTATTCCTGCATGGCAGAAGGGTCCTATGTTTTTCTGAATGGCAGAAGGGTCCTAAGTATCCCTGCAAGGAAGAAGGGTCCTATGTATTCCTGCATAGCAAAAGGTTCCTAGGTATTCCTGCATGGCAGAAGGATTCTATGTATTCCTGCATGCCAGGAGGATCCTATTAATTCCTGCATGGCAGAAGGATTCTATGTATTCCTGCATGGCAGAAGTGTCCTATGTATTCCTGCATGCCAGCAGGATCCTATGTATTCCTGCATGCCAGGAGGATCCTATTTATTCCTGCATCGCAGAAGGATCCTATGTAGTCCTGCATGCCAGGAGGATCCTATGTATCCCTGCATGGCAGAAGGATTCTATGTTTTCCTGCATGACAGAAGGATCCTCTGTATTCCTGCATGGCAGAAGGGTCCAATGTATTCCTGCATGGCAGAAGGATCCTATGTATTCCTGCATGGCAGAAGGGTCCTATGGATTCCTGCGTGGCAGAAGGGTCCTATGTATTCCTGCATGGCAGAAGGATCCTATGTATTCCTGCATGGAAGAAGGGTCCTAAGTATCCATGAATGGCAGAAGGTTCCTATTTATCCCTCCATGCCAGGAGGATCGTATGTATTCCTGCATGCCAGGAAGATCCTATGTATTCCTGCATGGCAGAAGGATTCTATGTATTCCTGCATGGCAGAAGGGTCCTATTAATTCCTGCATGACAGAAGGATCCTATATATTCCTGCATGACAGAAGGATTCTATGTATTCCTGCATGGCAGAAGGGTCCTATGGATTCCTGCGTGGCACAAGGGTCCTATGGATTCCTGCATGGCAGAAGGATCCTATGTATTCCTGCATGGAAGAATGGTCCTAAGTATCCATGAATGGCAGAAGGTTCCTATTTATCCCTCCATGCCATGAGGATCCTATGTATTCCTTCATGCCATGAGGATCCTATATATTCCTGCATGGCAGAAGGATCCTATGTATTCCTGCATGACAGAAGGATTCTATGTATTCCTGCATGGCAGAAGGGTCCTATGTATTCCTACATGGCAAAAGGATCCTATATATTCTTGCATGACAGAAGGATCCTCTGTATTCCTGCATGGCAGAAGGGTCCTATGGATTCCTGCGTGGCAGAAGGGTCCTATGTATTCCTGCATGGCAGAAAGATCCTATGTATTCCTGCATGGAAGAAGGGTCCTAAGTATCCATGAATGGCAGAAGGTTCCTATTTATCCCTCCATGCCATGAGGATCCTATGTATTCCTTCATGCCATGAGGATCCTATATATTCCTGCATGCCAGAAGGATCTTATGTATTCCAGCAGGGCAGAAGGATCCTATGTATTCCTGCATGACAGAAGGATTCTATGTATTCCTGCATGGCAAAGGAACCTATGCATTCCAGCATTGCAGAAGGGTCCTATGTATTCCTGCATGGCAGAAGGATCCTACGTATGCCTGCATGGCAGAAGGGTCCTATGTATCCCCGCATGGCAGAAGGATCCTATGTATTCCTGTATGGCAGAAGGATCCTCTGTATTCCTACATGGCAGAAGGGTCCTATGTATTCCTGCGTGGCAGAAGGGTCCTATGTATTCCTGCATGGCAGAAGGGTCCTATGTTTTCCTGAATGGCAGAAGGGTCCTAAGTATCCCTGCATGGAAGAAGGGTCATATGTATTCCTGCATGGCAGAAGGTTCCTAGGTATTCCTGCATGGCAGAAGGATTCTATGTATTCCTGCATGCCAGGACGATCCTATGTATCCCTGCATGGCAGAAGGATTCTATGTATTCCTGCATGGCAGAAGGGTCCTATGTTTTTCTGAATGGCAGAAGGGTCCTAAGTATCCCTGCAAGGAAGAAGGGTCCTATGTATTCCTGCATAGCAAAAGGTTCCTAGGTATTCCTGCATGGCAGAAGGATTCTATGTATTCCTGCATGCCAGGAGGATCCTATTAATTCCTGCATGGCAGAAGGATTCTATGTATTCCTGCATGGCAGAAGTGTCCTATGTATTCCTGCATGCCAGCAGGATCCTATGTATTCCTGCATGCCAGGAGGATCCTATTTATTCCTGCATCGCAGAAGGATCCTATGTAGTCCTGCATGCCAGGAGGATCCTATGTATCCCTGCATGGCAGAAGGATTCTATGTTTTCCTGCATGACAGAAGGATCCTCTGTATTCCTGCATGGCAGAAGGGTCCAATGTATTCCTGCATGGCAGAAGGATCCTATGTATTCCTGCATGGCAGAAGGGTCCTATGGATTCCTGCGTGGCAGAAGGGTCCTATGTATTCCTGCATGGCAGAAGGATCCTATGTATTCCTGCATGGCAGAAGGATCCTATGTATTCCTGCATGGAAGAAGGGTCCTAAGTATCCATGAATGGCAGAAGGTTCCTATTTATCCCTCCATGCCATGAGGATCCTATGTATTCCTTCATGCCATGAGGATCCTATATATTCCTGCATGGCAGAAGGATCCTATGTATTCCTGCATGACAGAAGGATTCTATGTATTCCTGCATGGCAGAAGGGTCCTATGTATTCCTACATGGCAAAAGGATCCTATATATTCTTGCATGACAGAAGGATCCTCTGTATTCCTGCATGGCAGAAGGGTCCTATGGATTCCTGCGTGGCAGAAGGGTCCTATGTATTCCTGCATGGCAGCAAGATCCTATGTATTCCTGCATGGAAGAAGGGTCCTAAGTATCCATGAATGGCAGAAGGTTCCTATTTATCCCTCCATGCCAGGAGGATCCTATGTATTCCTGCATGCCAGGAAGATCCTATGTATTCCTGCATGGCAGAAGGATTCTATGTATTCCTGCATGGCAGAAGGGTCCTATGTATTCCTACATGGCAAAAGGATCCTATGTATTCTTGCATGACAGAAGGATCCTCTGTATTCCTACATGGCAGAAGGGTCCTATGTATTCCTGCGTGGCAGAAGGGTCCTATGTATTCCTGCATGGCAGAAGGATCCTATGTACTCCTGCATGGAAGAAGGGTCCTAAGTATCCATGAATGGCAGAAGGTTCCTATTTATCCCTCCATGCCAGGAGGATCCTATGTATTCCTGCATGCCAGGAAGATCCTATGTATTCCTGCATGGCAGAAGGATTCTATGTATTCCTACATGGCAGAAGGGTCCTATTAATTCCTGCATGACAGAAGGATCCTATATATTCCTGCATGACAGAAGGATTCTATGTATTCCTGCATGGCAGAAGGGTCCTATGTATTCCTACATGGCAAAAGGATGCTATGTATTCTTGCATGACAGAAGGATCCTCTGTATTCCTGCATGGCAGAAGGGTCCTATGTATTCCTGCGTGGCAGAAGGGTCCTATGTATTCCTGCATGGAAGAAGGGTCCTATGTTTTCCTGAATGGCAGAAAGGTCCTAAGTATCCCTGCATGGAAGAAGGGTCATATGTATTCCTGCATGGCAGAAGGTTCCTAGGTATTCCTGCATGGCAGAAGGATTCTATGTATTCCTGCATGCCAGGACGATCCTATGTATCCCTGCATGGCAGAAGGATTCTATGTATTCCTGCATGGCAGAAGGGTCCTATGTATTCCTGCATGGCAGAAGGATCCTATGTATTCCTGCATGGCAGAAGGGTCCTATGGATTCCTGCATGGCAGAAGGGTCCTATGGATTCCTGCGTGGCAGAAGGGTCCTATGTATTCCTGCATGGCAGAAGGATCCTATGTATTCCTGCATGGAAGAAGGGTCCTAAGTATCCATGAATGGCAGAAGGTTCCTATTTATCCCTCCATGCCAGGACGATCCTATGTATTCCTGCATGCCAGGAAGATCCTATGTATTCCTGCATGGCAGAAGGATTCTATGTATTCCTGCATGGCAGAAGGGTCCTATTAATTCCTGCATGACAGAAGGATCCTATATATTCCTGCATGACAGAAGGATTCTATGTATTCCTGCATGGCAGAAGGGTCCTATGGATTCCTGCGTGGCAGAAGGGTCCTATGGATTCCTGCATGGCAGAAGGATCCTATGTATTCCTGCATGGAAGAATGGTCCTAAGTATCCATGAATGGCAGAAGGTTCCTATTTATCCCTCCATGCCATGAGGATCCTATGTATTCCTTCATGCCATGAGGATCCTATATATTCCTGCATGGCAGAAGGATCCTATGTATTCCTGCATGACAGAAGGATTCTATGTATTCCTGCATGGCAGAAGGGTCCTATGTATTCCTACATGGCAAAAGGATCCTATATATTCTTGCATGACAGAAGGATCCTCTGTATTCCTGCATGGCAGAAGGGTCCTATGGATTCCTGCGTGGCAGAAGGGTCCTATGTATTCCTGCATGGCAGAAAGATCCTATGTATTCCTGCATGGAAGAAGGGTCCTAAGTATCCATGAATGGCAGAAGGTTCCTATTTATCCCTCCATGCCAGGAGGATCCTATGTATTCCGGCATGCCAGGAAGATCCTATGTATTCCTGCATGGCAGAAGGATTCTATGTATTCCTGCATGGCAGAAGGGTCCTATGTATTCCTACATGGCAAAAGGATCCTATGTATTCTTGCATGACAGAAGGATCCTCTGTATTCCTACATGGCAGAAGGGTCCTATGTATTCCTGCGTGGCAGAAGGGTCCTATGTATTCCTGCATGGCAGAAGGGTCCTATGTTTTCCTGAATGGCAGAAGGGTCCTAAGTATCCCTGCATGGAAGAAGGGTCATATGTATTCCTGCATGGCAGAAGGTTCCTAGGTATTCCTGCATGGCAGAAGGATTCTATGTATTCCTGCATGCCAGGACGATCCTATGTATCCCTGCATGGCAGAAGGATTCTATGTATTCCTGCATGGCAGAAGGGTCCTATGTTTTTCTGAATGGCAGAAGGGTCCTAAGTATCCCTGCAAGGAAGAAGGGTCCTATGTATTCCTGCATAGCAAAAGGTTCCTAGGTATTCCTGCATGGCAGAAGGATTCTATGTATTCCTGCATGCCAGGAGGATCCTATTAATTCCTGCATGGCAGAAGGATTCTATGTATTCCTGCATGGCAGAAGTGTCCTATGTATTCCTGCATGCCAGCAGGATCCTATGTATTCCTGCATGCCAGGAGGATCCTATTTATTCCTGCATCGCAGAAGGATCCTATGTAGTCCTGCATGCCAGGAGGATCCTATGTATCCCTGCATGGCAGAAGGATTCTATGTTTTCCTGCATGACAGAAGGATCCTCTGTATTCCTGCATGGCAGAAGGGTCCAATGTATTCCTGCATGGCAGAAGGATCCTATGTATTCCTGCATGGCAGAAGGGTCCTATGGATTCCTGCGTGGCAGAAGGGTCCTATGTATTCCTGTATGGCAGAAGGATCCTATGTATTCCTGCATGGAAGAAGGGTCCTAAGTATCCATGAATGGCAGAAGGTTCCTATTTATCCCTCCATGCCAGGAGGATCCTATGTATTCCTGCATGCCAGGAAGATCCTATGTATTCCTGCATGGCAGAAGGATTCTATGTATTCCTGCATGGCAGAAGGGTCCTATTAATTCCTGCATGACAGAAGGATCCTATATATTCCTGCATGACAGAAGGATTCTATGTATTCCTGCATGGCAGAAGGGTCCTATGGATTCCTGCGTGGCACAAGGGTCCTATGGATTCCTGCATGGCAGAAGGATCCTATGTATTCCTGCATGGAAGAATGGTCCTAAGTATCCATGAATGGCAGAAGGTTCCTATTTATCCCTCCATGCCATGAGGATCCTATGTATTCCTTCATGCCATGAGGATCCTATATATTCCTGCATGGCAGAAGGATCCTATGTATTCCTGCATGACAGAAGGATTCTATGTATTCCTGCATGGCAGAAGGGTCCTATGTATTCCTACATGGCAAAAGGATCCTATATATTCTTGCATGACAGAAGGATCCTCTGTATTCCTGCATGGCAGAAGGGTCCTATGGATTCCTGCGTGGCAGAAGGGTCCTATGTATTCCTGCATGGCAGAAAGATCCTATGTATTCCTGCATCGAAGAAGGGTCCTAAGTATCCATGAATGGCAGAAGGTTCCTATTTATCCCTCCATGCCATGAGGATCCTATGTATTCCTTCATGCCATGAGGATCCTATATATTCCTGCATGCCAGAAGGATCTTATGTATTCCAGCAGGGCAGAAGGATCCTATGTATTCCTGCATGACAGAAGGATTCTATGTATTCCTGCATGGCAAAGGAACCTATGCATTCCAGCATTGCAGAAGGGTCCTATGTATTCCTGCATGGCAGAAGGATCCTACGTATGCCTGCATGGCAGAAGGGTCCTATGTATCCCCGCATGGCAGAAGGATCCTATGTATTCCTGTATGGCAGAAGGATCCTCTGTATTCCTACATGGCAGAAGGGTCCTATGTATTCCTGCGTGGCAGAAGGGTCCTATGTATTCCTGCATGGCAGAAGGGTCCTATGTTTTCCTGAATGGCAGAAGGGTCCTAAGTATCCCTGCATGGAAGAAGGGTCATATGTATTCCTGCATGGCAGAAGGTTCCTAGGTATTCCTGCATGGCAGAAGGATTCTATGTATTCCTGCATGCCAGGACGATCCTATGTATCCCTGCATGGCAGAAGGATTCTATGTATTCCTGCATGGCAGAAGGGTCCTATGTTTTTCTGAATGGCAGAAGGGTCCTAAGTATCCCTGCAAGGAAGAAGGGTCCTATGTATTCCTGCATAGCAAAAGGTTCCTAGGTATTCCTGCATGGCAGAAGGATTCTATGTATTCCTGCATGCCAGGAGGATCCTATTAATTCCTGCATGGCAGAAGGATTCTATGTATTCCTGCATGGCAGAAGTGTCCTATGTATTCCTGCATGCCAGCAGGATCCTATGTATTCCTGCATGCCAGGAGGATAATATTTATTCCTGCATCGCAGAAGGATCCTATGTAGTCCTGCATGCCAGGAGGATCCTATGTATCCCTGCATGACAGAAGGATCCTCTGTATTCCTGCATGGCAGAAGGGTCCAATGTATTCCTGCATGGCAGAAGGATCCTATGTATTCCTGCATGGCAGAAGGGTCCTATGGATTCCTGCGTGGCAGAAGGGTCCTATGTATTCCTGCATGGCAGAAGGATCCTATGTATTCCTGCATGGCAGAAGGATTCTATGTATTCCTGCATGGCAGAAGGGTCCTATGTATTCCTGCATGGCAGAAGGATCCTATGTATTCCTGCATGGCAGAAGGGTCCTATGGATTCCTGCATGGCAGAAGGGTCCTATGGATTCCTGCATGGCAGAAGGGTCCTATTAATTCCTGCATGACAGAAGGATCCTATGTATTCCTGCATGGAAGAAGGGTCCTAAGTATCCATGAATGGCAGAAGGTTCCTATTTATCCCTCCATGCCAGGACGATCCTATGTATTCCTGCATGCCAGGAAGATCCTATGTATTCCTGCATGGCAGAAGGATTCTATGTATTCCTGCATGGCAGAAGGGTCCTATTAATTCCTGCATGACAGAAGGATCCTATATATTCCTGCATGACAGAAGGATTCTATGTATTCCTGCATGGCAGAAGGGTCCTATGGATTCCTGCGTGGCAGAAGGGTCCTATGGATTCCTGCATGGCAGAAGGATCCTATGTATTCCTGCATGGAAGAATGGTCCTAAGTATCCATGAATGGCAGAAGGTTCCTATTTATCCCTCCATGCCATGAGGATCCTATGTATTCCTTCATGCCATGAGGATCCTATATATTCCTGCATGGCAGAAGGATCCTATGTATTCCTGCATGACAGAAGGATTCTATGTATTCCTGCATGGCAGAAGGGTCCTATGTATTCCTACATGGCAAAAGGATCCTATATATTCTTGCATGACAGAAGGATCCTCTGTATTCCTGCATGGCAGAAGGGTCCTATGGATTCCTGCGTGGCAGAAGGGTCCTATGTATTCCTGCATGGCAGAAAGATCCTATGTATTCCTGCATGGAAGAAGGGTCCTAAGTATCCATGAATGGCAGAAGGTTCCTATTTATCCCTCCATGCCAGGAGGATCCTATGTATTCCTGCATGCCAGGAAGATCCTATGTATTCCTGCATGGCAGAAGGATTCTATGTATTCCTGCATGGCAGAAGGGTCCTATGTATTCCTACATGGCAAAAGGATCCTATGTATTCTTGCATGACAGAAGGATCCTCTGTATTCCTACATGGCAGAAGGGTCCTATGTATTCCTGCGTGGCAGAAGGGTCCTATGTATTCCTGCATGGCAGAAGGGTCCTATGTTTTCCTGAATGGCAGAAGGGTCCTAAGTATCCCTGCATGGAAGAAGGGTCATATGTATTCCTGCATGGCAGAAGGTTCCTAGGTATTCCTGCATGGCAGAAGGATTCTATGTATTCCTGCATGCCAGGACGATCCTATGTATCCCTGCATGGCAGAAGGATTCTATGTATTCCTGCATGGCAGAAGGGTCCTATGTTTTTCTGAATGGCAGAAGGGTCCTAAGTATCCCTGCAAGGAAGAAGGGTCCTATGTATTCCTGCAAAGCAAAAGGTTCCTAGGTATTCCTGCATGGCAGAAGGATTCTATGTATTCCTGCATGCCAGGAGGATCCTATTAATTCCTGCATGGCAGAAGGATTCTATGTATTCCTGCATGGCAGAAGTGTCCTATGTATTCCTGCATGCCAGCAGGATCCTATGTATTCCTGCATGCCAGGAGGATCCTATTTATTCCTGCATCGCAGAAGGATCCTATGTAGTCCTGCATGCCAGGAGGATCCTATGTATCCCTGCATGGCAGAAGGATTCTATGTTTTCCTGCATGACAGAAGGATCCTCTGTATTCCTGCATGGCAGAAGGGTCCAATGTATTCCTGCATGGCAGAAGGATCCTATGTATTCCTGCATGGCAGAAGGGTCCTATGGATTCCTGCGTGGCAGAAGGGTCCTATGTATTCCTGCATGGCAGAAGGATCCTATGTATTCCTGCATGGAAGAAGGGTCCTAAGTATCCATGAATGGCAGAAGGTTCCTATTTATCCCTCCATGCCAGGAGGATCCTATGTATTCCTGCATGCCAGGAAGATCCTATGTATTCCTGCATGGCAGAAGGATTCTATGTATTCCTGCATGGCAGAAGGGTCCTATTAATTCCTGCATGACAGAAGGATCCTATATATTCCTGCATGACAGAAGGATTCTATGTATTCCTGCATGGCAGAAGGGTCCTATGGATTCCTGCGTGGCAGAAGGGTCCTATGGATTCCTGCATGGCAGAAGGATCCTATGTATTCCTGCATGGAAGAATGGTCCTAAGTATCCATGAATGGCAGAAGGTTCCTATTTATCCCTCCATGCCATGAGGATCCTATGTATTCCTTCATGCCATGAGGATCCTATATATTCCTGCATGGCAGAAGGATCCTATGTATTCCTGCATGACAGAAGGATTCTATGTATTCCTGCATGGCAGAAGGGTCCTATGTATTCCTACATGGCAAAAGGATCCTATATATTCTTGCATGACAGAAGGATCCTCTGTATTCCTGCATGGCAGAAGGGTCCTATGGATTCCTGCGTGGCAGAAGGGTCCTATGTATTCCTGCATGGCAGAAAGATCCTATGTATTCCTGCATGGAAGAAGGGTCCTAAGTATCCATGAATGGCAGAAGGTTCCTATTTATCCCTCCATGCCATGAGGATCCTATGTATTCCTTCATGCCATGAGGATCCTATATATTCCTGCATGCCAGAAGGATCTTATGTATTCCAGCAGGGCAGAAGGATCCTATGTATTCCTGCATGACAGAAGGATTCTATGTATTCCTGCATGGCAAAGGAACCTATGCATTCCAGCATTGCAGAAGGGTCCTATGTATTCCTGCATGGCAGAAGGATCCTACGTATGCCTGCATGGCAGAAGGGTACTATGTATCCCCGCATGGCAGAAGGATCCTATGTATTCCTGTATGGCAGAAGGATCCTATGTATCCCTGCATGACAGGAGACTCCTATTTATTCCTGCATCGCAGAAGGATCCTATGTAGTCCTGCATGCCAGGAGGATCCTGTGTATCCCTGCATGGCAGAAGGATTGTATGTATTCCTGCATGGCAGAAGGGTCCTATGTTTTCCTGAATGGCAGAAGGGTCCTAAGTATCCCTGCATGGAAGAAGGGTCATATGTATTCCTGCATAGCAAAAGGTTCCTAGGTATTCCTGCATGGCAGAAGGATTCTATGTATTCCTGCATGCCAGGAGGATCCTATTAATTCCTGCATGGCAGAAGGATTCTATGTATTCCTGCATGGCAGAAGTGTCCTATGTATTCCTGCATGCCAGGAGGATCCTATGTATTCCTGCATGCCAGGAGGATCCTATTTATTCCTGCATCGCAGAAGGATCCTATGTAGTCCTGCATGCCAGGAGGATCCTATGTATCCCTGCATGGCAGAAGGATTCTATGTATTACTGCATGACAGAAGGATCCTCTGTATTCCTGCATGGCAGAAGGGTCCAATGTATTCCTGCATGGCAGAAGGATCCTATGTATTCCTGCATGGCAGAAGGGTCCTATGGATTCCTGCGTGGCAGAAGGGTCCTATGTATTCCTGCATGGCAGAAGGATCCTATGTACTCCTGCATGGAAGAAGGGTCCTAAGTATCCATGAATGGCAGAAGGTTCCTATTTATCCCTCCATGCCAGGAGGATCCTATGTATTCCTGCATGCCAGGAAGATCCTATGTATTCCTGCATGGCAGAAGGATTCTATGTATTCCTGCATGGCAGAAGGGTCCTATTAATTCCTGCATGACAGAAGGATCCTATATATTCCTGCATGACAGAAGGATTCTATGTATTCCTGCATGGCAGAAGGGTCCTATGTATTCCTACATGGCAAAAGGATGCTATGTATTCTTGCATGACAGAAGGATCCTCTGTATTCCTGCATGGCAGAAGGGTCCTATGTATTCCTGCGTGGCAGAAGGGTCCTATGTATTCCTGCGTGGAAGAAGGGTCCTATGTTTTCCTGAATGGCAGAAAGGTCCTAAGTATCCCTGCATGGAAGAAGGGTCATATGTATTCCTGCATGGCAGAAGGTTCCTAGGTATTCCTGCATGGCAGAAGGATTCTATGTATTCCTGCATGCCAGGACGATCCTATGTATCCCTGCATGGCAGAAGGATTCTATGTATTCCTGCATGGCAGAAGGGTCCTATGTATTCCTGCATGGCAGAAGGATCCTATGTATTCCTGCATGGCAGAAGGGTCCTATGGATTCCTGCATGGCAGAAGGATTCTATGTATTCCTGCATGGCAGAAGGGTCCTATGTATTCCTGCATGGCAGAAGGATCCTATGTATTCCTGCATGGCAGAAGGGTCCTATGGATTCCTGCATGGCAGAAGGGTCCTATGGATTCCTGCGTGGCAGAAGGGTCCTATGTATTCCTGCATGGCAGAAGGATCCTATGTATTCCTGCATGGAAGAAGGGTCCTAAGTATCCATGAATGGCAGAAGGTTCCTATTTATCCCTCCATGCCAGGAGGATCCTATGTATTCCTGCATGCCAGGAAGATCCTATGTATTCCTGCATGGCAGAAGGATTCTATGTATTCCTGCATGGCAGAAGGGTCCTATTAATTCCTGCATGACAGAAGGATCCTATATATTCCTGCATGACAGAAGGATTCTATGTATTCCTGCATGGCAGAAGGGTCCTATGGATTCCTGCGTGGCACAAGGGTCCTATGGATTCCTGCATGGCAGAAGGATCCTATGTATTCCTGCATGGAAGAATGGTCCTAAGTATCCATGAATGGCAGAAGGTTCCTATTTATCCCTCCATGCCATGAGGATCCTATGTATTCCTTCATGCCATGAGGATCCTATATATTCCTGCATGGCAGAAGGATCCTATGTATTCCTGCATGACAGAAGGATTCTATGTATTCCTGCATGGCAGAAGGGTCCTATGTATTCCTACATGGCAAAAGGATCCTATATATTCTTGCATGACAGAAGGATCCTCTGTATTCCTGCATGGCAGAAGGGTCCTATGGATTCCTGCGTGGCAGAAGGGTCCTATGTATTCCTGCATGGCAGAAAGATCCTATGTATTCCTGCATGGAAGAAGGGTCCTAAGTATCCATGAATGGCAGAAGGTTCCTATTTATCCCTCCATGCCATGAGGATCCTATGTATTCCTTCATGCCATAAGGATCCTATATATTCCTGCATGCCAGAAGGATCTTATGTATTCCAGCAGGGCAGAAGGATCCTATGTATTCCTGCATGACAGAAGGATTCTATGTATTCCTGCATGGCAAAGGAACCTATGCATTCCAGCATTGCAGAAGGGTCCTATGTATTCCTGCATGGCAGAAGGATCCTACGTATGCCTGCATGGCAGAAGGGTCCTATTTATCCCCGCGTGGCAGAAGGATCCTATGTATTCCTGTATGGCAGAAGGATCCCATGTATCCCTGCATGACAGGAGACTCCTATTTATTCCTGCATCGCAGAAGGATGCTATGTAGTCCTGCATGCCAGGAGGATCCTGTGTATCCCTGCATGGCAGAAGGATTGTATGTATTCCTGCATGGCAGAAGGGTCCTATGTTTTCCTGAATGGCAGAAGGGTCCTAAGTATCCCTGCATGGAAGAAGGGTCATATGTATTCCTGCATAGCAAAAGGTTCGTAGGTATTCCTGCATGGCAGAAGGATTCTATGTATTCCTGCATGGCAGAAGGGTCCTATTAATTCCTGCATGACAGAAGGATCCTATATATTCCTGCATGACAGAAGGATTCTATGTATTCCTGCATGGCAGAAGGGTCCTATGGATTCCTGCGTGGCAGAAGGGTCCTATGGATTCCTGCATGGCAGAAGGATCCTATGTATTCCTGCATGGAAGAATGGTCCTAAGTATCCATGAATGGCAGAAGGTTCCTATTTATCCCTCCATGCCATGAGGATCCTATGTATTCCTTCATGCCATGAGGATCCTATATATTCCTGCATGGCAGAAGGATCCTATGTATTCCTGCATGACAGAAGGATTCTATGTATTCCTGCATGGCAGAAGGGTCCTATGTATTCCTACATGGCAAAAGGATCCTATATATTCTTGCATGACAGAAGGATCCTCTGTATTCCTGCATGGCAGAAGGGTCCTATGGATTCCTGCGTGGCAGAAGGGTCCTATGTATTCCTGCATGGCAGAAAGATCCTATGTATTCCTGCATGGAAGAAGGGTCCTAAGTATCCATGAATGGCAGAAGGTTCCTATTTATCCCTCCATGCCATGAGGATCCTATGTATTCCTTCATGCCATGAGGATCCTATATATTCCTGCATGCCAGAAGGATCTTATGTATTCCAGCAGGGCAGAAGGATCCTATGTATTCCTGCATGACAGAAGGATTCTATGTATTCCTGCATGGCAAAGGAACCTATGCATTCCAGCATTGCAGAAGGGTCCTATGTATTCCTGCGTGGCAGAAGGATCCTACGTATGCCTGCATGGCAGAAGGGTCCTATGTATCCCCGCATGGCAGAAGGATCCTATGTATTCCTGTATGGCAGAAGGATCCTATGTATCCCTGCATGACAGGAGACTCCTATTTATTCCTGCATCGCAGAAGGATCCTATGTAGTCCTGCATGCCAGGAGGATCCTGTGTATCCCTGCATGGCAGAAGGATTGTATGTATTCCTGCATGGCAGAAGGGTCCTATGTTTTCCTGAATGGCAGAAGGGTCCTAAGTATCCCTGCATGGAAGAAGGGTCATATGTATTCCTGCATAGCAAAAGGTTCCTAGGTATTCCTGCATGGCAGAAGGATTCTATGTATTCCTGCATGCCAGGAGGATCCTATTAATTCCTGCATGGCAGAAGGATTCTATGTATTCCTGCATGGCAGAAGTGTCCTATGTATTCCTGCATGCCAGCAGGATCCTATGTATTCCTGCATGCCAGGAGGATCCTATTTATTCCTGCATCGCAGAAGGATCCTATGTAGTCCTGCATGCCAGGAGGATCCTATGTATCCCTGCATGGCAGAAGGATTCTATGTATTACTGCATGACAGAAGGATCCTCTGTATTCCTGCATGGCAGAAGGGTCCAATGTATTCCTGCATGGCAGAAGGATCCTATGTATTCCTGCATGGCAGAAGGGTCCTATGGATTCCTGCGTGGCAGAAGGGTCCTATGTATTCCTGCATGGCAGAAGGATCCTATGTACTCCTGCATGGAAGAAGGGTCCTAAGTATCCATGAATGGCAGAAGGTTCCTATTTATCCCTCCATGCCAGGAGGATCCTATGTATTCCTGCATGCCAGGAAGATCCTATGTATTCCTGCATGGCAGAAGGATTCTATGTATTCCTGCATGGCAGAAGGGTCCTATTAATTCCTGCATGACAGAAGGATCCTATATATTCCTGCATGACAGAAGGATTCTATGTATTCCTGCATGGCAGAAGGGTCCTATGTATTCCTACATGGCAAAAGGATGCTATGTATTCTTGCATGACAGAAGGATCCTCTGTATTCCTGCATGGCAGAAGGGTCCTATGTATTCCTGCGTGGCAGAAGGGTCCTATGTATTCCTGCATGGAAGAAGGGTCCTATGTTTTCCTGAATGGCAGAAAGGTCCTAAGTATCCCTGCATGGAAGAAGGGTCATATGTATTCCTGCATAGCAAAAGGTTCCTAGGTATTCCTGCATGGCAGAAGGATTCTATGTATTCCTGCATGCCAGGAGGATCCTATTAATTCCTGCATGGCAGAAGGATTCTATGTATTCCTGCATGGCAGAAGGGTCCTATGTATTCCTACATGGCAAAAGGATCCTATGTATTCTTGCATGACAGAAGGATCCTCTGTATTCCTACATGGCAGAAGGGTCCTATGTATTCCTGCGTGGCAGAAGGGTCCTATGTATTCCTGCATGGCAGAAGGGTCCTATGTTTTCCTGAATGGCAGAAGGGTCCTAAGTATCCCTGCATGGAAGAAGGGTCATATGTATTCCTGCATGGCAGAAGGTTCCTAGGTATTCCTGCATGGCAGAAGGATTCTATGTATTCCTGCATGCCAGGACGATCCTATGTATCCCTGCATGGCAGAAGGATTCTATGTATTCCTGCATGGCAGAAGGGTCCTATGTTTTTCTGAATGGCAGAAGGGTCCTAAGTATCCCTGCAAGGAAGAAGGGTCCTATGTATTCCTGCATAGCAAAAGGTTCCTAGGTATTCCTGCATGGCAGAAGGATTCTATGTATTCCTGCATGCCAGGAGGATCCTATTAATTCCTGCATGGCAGAAGGATTCTATGTATTCCTGCATGGCAGAAGTGTCCTATGTATTCCTGCATGCCAGCAGGATCCTATGTATTCCTGCATGCCAGGAGGATCCTATTTATTCCTGCATGGCAGAAGGGTCCAATGTATTCCTGCATGGCAGAAGGATCCTATGTATTCCTGCATGGCAGAAGGCTCCTATGGATTCCTGCGTGGCAGAAGGGTCCTATGTATTCCTGCATGGCAGAAGGATCCTATGTATTCCTGCATGGAAGAAGGGTCCTAAGTATCCATGAATGGCAGAAGGTTCCTATTTATCCCTCCATGCCAGGAGGATCCTATGTATTCCTGCATGCCAGGAAGATCCTATGTATTCCTGCATGGCAGAAGGATTCTATGTATTCCTGCATGGCAGAAGGGTCCTATTAATTCCTGCATGACAGAAGGATCCTATATATTCCTGCATGACAGAAGGATTCTATGTATTCCTGCATGGCAGAAGGGTCCTATGGATTCCTGCGTGGCAGAAGGGTCCTATGGATTCCTGCATGGCAGAAGGATCCTATGTATTCCTGCATGGAAGAATGGTCCTAAGTATCCATGAATGGCAGAAGGTTCCTATTTATCCCTCCATGCCATGAGGATCCTATGTATTCCTTCATGCCATGAGGATCCTATATATTCCTGCATGGCAGAAGGATCCTATGTATTCCTGCATGACAGAAGGATTCTATGTATTCCTGCATGGCAGAAGGGTCCTATGTATTCCTACATGGCAAAAGGATCCTATATATTCTTGCATGACAGAAGGATCCTCTGTATTCCTGCATGGCAGAAGGGTCCTATGGATTCCTGCGTGGCAGAAGGGTCCTATGTATTCCTGCATGGCAGAAAGATCCTATGTATTCCTGCATGGAAGAAGGGTCCTAAGTATCCATGAATGGCAGAAGGTTCCTATTTATCCCTCCATGCCATGAGGATCCTATGTATTCCTTCATGCCATGAGGATCCTATATATTCCTGCATGCCAGAAGGATCTTATGTATTCCAGCAGGGCAGAAGGATCCTATGTATTCCTGCATGACAGAAGGATTCTATGTATTCCTGCATGGCAAAGGAACCTATGCATTCCAGCATTGCAGAAGGGTCCTATGTATTCCTGCATGGCAGAAGGATCCTACGTATGCCTGCATGGCAGAAGGGTCCTATGTATCCCCGCATGGCAGAAGGATCCTATGTATTCCTGTATGGCAGAAGGATCCTATGTATCCCTGCATGACAGGAGACTCCTATTTATTCCTGCATCGCAGAAGGATCCTATGTAGTCCTGCATGCCAGGAGGATCCTGTGTATCCCTGCATGGCAGAAGGATTGTATGTATTCCTGCATGGCAGAAGGGTCCTATGTTTTCCTGAATGGCAGAAGGGTCCTAAGTATCCCTGCATGGAAGAAGGGTCATATGTATTCCTGCATAGCAAAAGGTTCCTAGGTATTCCTGCATGGCAGAAGGATTCTATGTATTCCTGCATGCCAGGAGGATCCTATTAATTCCTGCATGGCAGAAGGATTCTATGTATTCCTGCATGGCAGAAGTGTCCTATGTATTCCTGCATGCCAGCAGGATCCTATGTATTCCTGCATGCCAGGAGGATCCTATTTATTCCTGCATCGCAGAAGGATCCTATGTAGTCCTGCATGCCAGGAGGATCCTATGTATCCCTGCATGGCAGAAGGATTCTATGTATTACTGCATGACAGAAGGATCCTCTGTATTCCTGCATGGCAGAAGGGTCCAATGTATTCCTGCATGGCAGAAGGATCCTATGTATTCCTGCATGGCAGAAGGGTCCTATGGATTCCTGCGTGGCAGAAGGGTCCTATGTATTCCTGCATGGCAGAAGGATCCTATGTACTCCTGCATGGAAGAAGGGTCCTAAGTATCCATGAATGGCAGAAGGTTCCTATTTATCCCTCCATGCCAGGAGGATCCTATGTATTCCTGCATGCCAGGAAGATCCTATGTATTCCTGCATGGCAGAAGGATTCTATGTATTCCTGCATGGCAGAAGGGTCCTATTAATTCCTGCATGACAGAAGGATCCTATATATTCCTGCATGACAGAAGGATTCTATGTATTCCTGCATGGCAGAAGGGTCCTATGTATTCCTACATGGCAAAAGGATGCTATGTATTCTTGCATGACAGAAGGATCCTCTGTATTCCTGCATGGCAGAAGGGTCCTATGTATTCCTGCGTGGCAGAAGGGTCCTATGTATTCCTGCATGGAAGAAGGGTCCTATGTTTTCCTGAATGGCAGAAAGGTCCTAAGTATCCCTGCATGGAAGAAGGGTCATATGTATTCCTGCATGGCAGAAGGTTCCTAGGTATTCCTGCATGGCAGAAGGATTCTATGTATTCCTGCATGCCAGGACGATCCTATGTATCCCTGCATGGCAGAAGGATTCTATGTATTCCTGCATGGCAGAAGGGTCCTATGTATTCCTGCATGGCAGAAGGATCCTATGTATTCCTGCATGGCAGAAGGGTCCTATGGATTCCTGCATGGCAGAAGGGTCCTATGGATTCCTGTGTGGCAGAAGGGTCCTATGTATTCCTGCATGGCAGAAGGATCCTATGTATTCCTGCATGGAAGAAGGGTCCTAAGTATCCATGAATGGCAGAAGGTTCCTATTTATCCCTCCATGCCAGGAGGATCCTATGTATTCCTGCATGCCAGGAAGATCCTATGTATTCCTGCATGGCAGAAGGATTCTATGTATTCCTGCATGGCAGAAGGGTCCTATTAATTCCTGCATGACAGAAGGATCCTATATATTCCTGCATGACAGAAGGATTCTATGTATTCCTGCATGGCAGAAGGGTCCTATGGATTCCTGCGTGGCAGAAGGGTCCTATGGATTCCTGCATGGCAGAAGGATCCTATGTATTCCTGCATGGAAGAATGGTCCTAAGTATCCATGAATGGCAGAAGGTTCCTATTTATCCCTCCATGCCATGAGGATCCTATGTATTCCTTCATGCCATGAGGATCCTATATATTCCTGCATGGCAGAAGGATCCTATGTATTCCTGCATGACAGAAGGATTCTATGTATTCCTGCATGGCAGAAGGGTCCTATGTATTCCTACATGGCAAAAGGATCCTATATATTCTTGCATGACAGAAGGATCCTCTGTATTCCTGCATGGCAGAAGGGTCCTATGGATTCCTGCGTGGCAGAAGGGTCCTATGTATTCCTGCATGGCAGAAAGATCCTATGTATTCCTGCATGGAAGAAGGGTCCTAAGTATCCATGAATGGCAGAAGGTTCCTATTTATCCCTCCATGCCATGAGGATCCTATGTATTCCTTCATGCCATGAGGATCCTATATATTCCTGCATGCCAGAAGGATCTTATGTATTCCAGCAGGGCAGAAGGATCCTATGTATTCCTGCATGACAGAAGGATTCTATGTATTCCTGCATGGCAAAGGAACCTATGCATTCCAGCATTGCAGAAGGGTCCTATGTATTCCTGCGTGGCAGAAGGATCCTACGTATGCCTGCATGGCAGAAGGGTCCTATGTATCCCCGCATGGCAGAAGGATCCTATGTATTCCTGTATGGCAGAAGGATCCTATGTATCCCTGCATGACAGGAGACTCCTATTTATTCCTGCATCGCAGAAGGATCCTATGTAGTCCTGCATGCCAGGAGGATCCTGTGTATCCCTGCATGGCAGAAGGATTGTATGTATTCCTGCATGGCAGAAGGGTCCTATGTTTTCCTGAATGGCAGAAGGGTCCTAAGTATCCCTGCATGGAAGAAGGGTCATATGTATTCCTGCATAGCAAAAGGTTCCTAGGTATTCCTGCATGGCAGAAGGATTCTATGTATTCCTGCATGCCAGGAGGATCCTATTAATTCCTGCATGGCAGAAGGATTCTATGTATTCCTGCATGGCAGAAGTGTCCTATGTATTCCTGCATGCCAGCAGGATCCTATGTATTCCTGCATGCCAGGAGGATCCTATTTATTCCTGCATCGCAGAAGGATCCTATGTAGTCCTGCATGCCAGGAGGATCCTATGTATCCCTGCATGGCAGAAGGATTCTATGTATTACTGCATGACAGAAGGATCCTCTGTATTCCTGCATGGCAGAAGGGTCCAATGTATTCCTGCATGGCAGAAGGATCCTATGTATTCCTGCATGGCAGAAGGGTCCTATGGATTCCTGCGTGGCAGAAGGGTCCTATGTATTCCTGCATGGCAGAAGGATCCTATGTACTCCTGCATGGAAGAAGGGTCCTAAGTATCCATGAATGGCAGAAGGTTCCTATTTATCCCTCCATGCCAGGAGGATCCTATGTATTCCTGCATGCCAGGAAGATCCTATGTATTCCTGCATGGCAGAAGGATTCTATGTATTCCTGCATGGCAGAAGGGTCCTATTAATTCCTGCATGACAGAAGGATCCTATATATTCCTGCATGACAGAAGGATTCTATGTATTCCTGCATGGCAGAAGGGTCCTATGTATTCCTACATGGCAAAAGGATGCTATGTATTCTTGCATGACAGAAGGATCCTCTGTATTCCTGCATGGCAGAAGGGTCCTATGTATTCCTGCGTGGCAGAAGGGTCCTATGTATTCCTGCATGGAAGAAGGGTCCTATGTTTTCCTGAATGGCAGAAAGGTCCTAAGTATCCCTGCATGGAAGAAGGGTCATATGTATTCCTGCATGGCAGAAGGTTCCTAGGTATTCCTGCATGGCAGAAGGATTCTATGTATTCCTGCATGCCAGGACGATCCTATGTATCCCTGCATGGCAGAAGGATTCTATGTATTCCTGCATGGCAGAAGGGTCCTATGTATTCCTGCATGGCAGAAGGATCCTATGTATTCCTGCATGGCAGAAGGGTCCTATGGATTCCTGCATGGCAGAAGGGTCCTATGGATTCCTGTGTGGCAGAAGGGTCCTATGTATTCCTGCATGGCAGAAGGATCCTATGTATTCCTGCATGGAAGAAGGGTCCTAAGTATCCATGAATGGCAGAAGGTTCCTATTTATCCCTCCATGCCAGGAGGATCCTATGTATTCCTGCATGCCAGGAAGATCCTATGTATTCCTGCATGGCAGAAGGATTCTATGTATTCCTGCATGGCAGAAGGGTCCTATTAATTCCTGCATGACAGAAGGATCCTATATATTCCTGCATGACAGAAGGATTCTATGTATTCCTGCATGGCAGAAGGGTCCTATGGATTCCTGCGTGGCAGAAGGGTCCTATGGATTCCTGCATGGCAGAAGGATCCTATGTATTCCTGCATGGAAGAATGGTCCTAAGTATCCATGAATGGCAGAAGGTTCCTATTTATCCCTCCATGCCATGAGGATCCTATGTATTCCTTCATGCCATGAGGATCCTATATATTCCTGCATGGCAGAAGGATCCTATGTATTCCTGCATGACAGAAGGATTCTATGTATTCCTGCATGGCAGAAGGGTCCTATGTATTCCTACATGGCAAAAGGATCCTATATATTCTTGCATGACAGAAGGATCCTCTGTATTCCTGCATGGCAGAAGGGTCCTATGGATTCCTGCGTGGCAGAAGGGTCCTATGTATTCCTGCATGGCAGAAAGATCCTATGTATTCCTGCATGGAAGAAGGGTCCTAAGTATCCATGAATGGCAGAAGGTTCCTATTTATCCCTCCATGCCATGAGGATCCTATGTATTCCTTCATGCCATGAGGATCCTATATATTCCTGCATGCCAGAAGGATCTTATGTATTCCAGCAGGGCAGAAGGATCCTATGTATTCCTGCATGACAGAAGGATTCTATGTATTCCTGCATGGCAAAGGAACCTATGCATTCCAGCATTGCAGAAGGGTCCTATGTATTCCTGCGTGGCAGAAGGATCCTACGTATGCCTGCATGGCAGAAGGGTCCTATGTATCCCCGCATGGCAGAAGGATCCTATGTATTCCTGTATGGCAGAAGGATCCCATGTATCCCTGCATGACAGGAGACTCCTATTTATTCCTGCATCGCAGAAGGATCCTATGTAGTCCTGCATGCCAGGAGGATCCTGTGTATCCCTGCATGGCAGAAGGATTGTATGTATTCCTGCATGGCAGAAGGGTCCTATGTTTTCCTGAATGGCAGAAGGGTCCTAAGTATCCCTGCATGGAAGAAGGGTCATATGTATTCCTGCATAGCAAAAGGTTCCTAGGTATTCCTGCATGGCAGAAGGATTCTATGTATTCCTGCATGCCAGGAGGATCCTATTAATTCCTGCATGGCAGAAGGATTCTATGTATTCCTGCATGGCAGAAGTGTCCTATGTATTCCTGCATGCCAGCAGGATCCTATGTATTCCTGCATGCCAGGAGGATCCTATTTATTCCTGCATCGCAGAAGGATCCTATGTAGTCCTGCATGCCAGGAGGATCCTATGTATCCCTGCATGGCAGAAGGATTCTATGTATTACTGCATGACAGAAGGATCCTCTGTATTCCTGTATGGCAGAAGGGTCCAATGTATTCCTGCATGGCAGAAGGATCCTATGTATTCCTGCATGGCAGAAGGGTCCTATGGATTCCTGCGTGGCAGAAGGGTCCTATGTATTCCTGCATGGCAGAAGGATCCTATGTACTCCTGCATGGAAGAAGGGTCCTAAGTATCCATGAATGGCAGAAGGTTCCTATTTATCCCTCCATGCCAGGAGGATCCTATGTATTCCTGCATGCCAGGAAGATCCTATGTATTCCTGCATGTCAGAAGGATTCTATGTATTCCTGCATGGCAGAAGGGTCCTATTAATTCCTGCATGACAGAAGGATCCTATATATTCCTGCATGACAGAAGGATTCTATGTATTCCTGCATGGCAGAAGGGTCCTATGTATTCCTACATGGCAAAAGGATGCTATGTATTCTTGCATGACAGAAGGATCCTCTGTATTCCTGCATGGCAGAAGGGTCCTATGTATTCCTGCGTGGCAGAAGGGTCCTATGTATTCCTGCATGGAAGAAGGGTCCTATGTTTTCCTGAATGGCAGAAAGGTCCTAAGTATCCCTGCATGGAAGAAGGGTCATATGTATTCCTGCATGGCAGAAGGTTCCTAGGTATTCCTGCATGGCAGAAGGATTCTATGTATTCCTGCATGCCAGGAGGATCCTATTAATTCCTGCATGGCAGAAGTATTCTATGTATTCCTGCATGGCAGAAGGGTCCTATGTATTCCTGCATGGCAGAAGGATCCTATGTATTCCTGCATGGCAGAAGGGTCCTATGGATTCCTGCGTGGCAGAAGGGTCCTATGTATTCCTGCATGGCAGAAGGATCCTATGTATTCCTGCATGGAAGAAGGGTCCTAAGTATCCATGAATGGCAGAAGGTTCCCATTTATCCCTCATTGCCATGAGGATCCTATGTATTCCTTCATGCCATGAGGATCCTATATATTCCTTCATGCCAAAAGGATCCTATGTATTCCAGCAGCGCAGAAGGATCCTATGTATTCCTGCATGACCGAAGGGTCCTATGTATTCCTGCGTGGCAGAAAAGTACTATGTATTCCTGCATGGCAGAAGGATCCTATGTATTCCTGCATGTAAGAAGTGCCCTAAGTATCCATGAATGGCAGATGGTTTCTATTTATCCCTCCATGCCAGGAGTATCCTAAGTATTCCTTCATGCCATGAGGATCCTATATATTCCTGCATGCCAGAAGGATTCTATGTATTCCTGCATGGCAGAAGGGTCCTATGTATTCCTGCATGGCAGAAGGATCCTATGTATTCCTGCATGGCAGAAGGGTCCTATGGATTCCTGCATGGCAGAAGGTTCCTATGGATTCCTGCGTGGCAGAAGGGTCCTATGTATTCCTGCATGGCAGAAGGATCCTATGTACTCCTGCATGGAAGAAGGGTCCTAAGTATCCATGAATGGCAGAAGGTTCCTATTTATCCCTCCATGCCAGGAGGATCCTATGTATTCCTGCATGCCAGGAAGATCCTATGTATTCCTGCATGGCAGAAGGATTCTATGTATTCCTGCATGGCAGAAGGGTCCTATTAATTCCTGCATGACAGAAGGATCCTATATATTCCTGCATGACAGAAGGATTCTATGTATTCCTGCATGGCAGAAGGGTCCTATGTATTCCTACATGGCAAAAGGATGCTATGTATTCTTGCATGACAGAAGGATCCTCTGTATTCCTGCATGGCAGAAGGGTCCTATGTATTCCTGCGTGGCAGAAGGGTCCTATGTATTCCTGCATGGAAGAAGGGTCCTATGTTTTCCTGAATGGCAGAAAGGTCCTAAGTATCCCTGCATGGAAGAAGGGTCATATGTATTCCTGCATGGCAGAAGGTTCCTAGGTATTCCTGCATGGCAGAAAGATTCTATGTATTCCTGCATGCCAGGAGGATCCTATTAATTCCTGCATGGCAGAAGGATTCTATGTATTCCTGCATGGCAGAAGGGTCCTATGTATTCCTGCATGGCAGAAGGATCCTATGTATTCCTGCATGGCAGAAGGGTCCTATGGATTCCTGCGTGGCAGAAGGGTCCTATGTATTCCTGCATGGCAGAAGGATCCTATGTATTCCTGCATGGAAGAAGGGTCCTAAGTATCCATGAATGGCAGAAGGTTCCCATTTATCCCTCATTGCCATGAGGATCCTATGTATTCCTTCATGCCATGAGGATCCTATATATTCCTTCATGCCAAAAGGATCCTATGTATTCCAGCAGCGCAGAAGGATCCTATGTATTCCTGCATGACCGAAGGGTCCTATGTATTCCTGCGTGGCAGAAAAGTACTATGTATTCCTGCATGGCAGAAGGATCCTATGTATTCCTGCATGTAAGAAGTGCCCTAAGTATCCATGAATGGCAGATGGTTTCTATTTATCCCTCCATGCCAGGAGTATCCTAAGTATTCCTTCATGCCATGAGGATCCTATATATTCCTGCATGCCAGAAGGATTCTATGTATTCCTGCATGGCAGAAGGGTCCTATGTATTCCTGCATGGCAGAAGGATCCTATGTATTCCTGCATGGCAGAAGGGTCCTATGGATTCCTGCATGGCAGAAGGGTCCTATGGATTCCTGCGTGGCAGAAGGGTCCTATGTATTCCTGCATGGCAGAAGGATCCTATGTATTCCTGCATGGAAGAAGGGTCCTAAGTATCCATGAATGGCAGAAGGTTCCTATTTATCCCTCCATGCCAGGAGGATCCTATGTATTCCTGCATGCCAGGAAGATCCTATGTATTCCTGCATGGCAGAAGGATTCTATGTATTCCTGCATGGCAGAAGGGTCCTATTAATTCCTGCATGACAGAAGGATCCTATATATTCCTGCATGACAGAAGGATTCTATGTATTCCTGCATGGCAGAAGGGTCCTATGGATTCCTGCGTGGCAGAAGGGTCCTATGGATTCCTGCATGGCAGAAGGATCCTATGTATTCCTGCATGGAAGAATGGTCCTATGTATCCATGAATGGCAGAAGGTTCCTATTTATCCCTCCATGCCATGAGGATCCTATGTATTCCTTCATGCCATGAGGATCCTATATATTCCTGCATGGCAGAAGGATCCTATGTATTCCTGCATGACAGAAGGATTCTATGTATTCCTGCATGGCAGAAGGGTCCTATGTATTCCTACATGGCAAAAGGATCCTATATATTCTTGCATGACAGAAGGATCCTCTGTATTCCTGCATGGCAGAAGGGTCCTATGGATTCCTGCGTGGCAGAAGGGCCCTATGTATTCCTGCGTGGCAGAAAGATCCTATGTATTCCTGCATGGAAGAAGGGTCCTAAGTATCCATGAATGGCAGAAGGTTCCTATTTATCCCTCCATGCCATGAGGATCCTATGTATTCCTTCATGCCATGAGGATCCTATATATTCCTGCATGCCAGAAGGATCTTATGTATTCCAGCAGGGCAGAAGGATCCTATGTATTCCTGCATGACAGAAGGATTCTATGTATTCCTGCATGGCAAAGGAACCTATGCATTCCAGCATTGCAGAAGGGTCCTATGTATTCCTGCATGGCAGAAGGATCCTACGTATGCCTGCATGGCAGAAGGGTCCTATGTATCCCCGCATGGCAGAAGGATCCTATGTATTCCTGTATGGCAGAAGGATCCTATGTATCCCTGCATGACAGGAGACTGCTATTTATTCCTGCATCGCAGAAGGATCCTATGTAGTCCTGCATGCCAGGAGGATCCTGTGTATCCCTGCATGGCAGAAGGATTGTATGTATTCCTGCATGGCAGAAGGGTCCTATGTTTTCCTGAATGGCAGAAGGGTCCTAAGTATCCCTGCATGGAAGAAGGGTCATATGTATTCCTGCATAGCAAAAGGTTCCTAGGTATTCCTGCATGGCAGAAGGATTCTATGTATTCCTGCATGCCAGGAGGATCCTATTAATTCCTACATGGCAGAAGGATTCTATGTATTCCTGCATGGCAGAAGTGTCCTATGTATTCCTGCATGCCAGGAGGATCCTATGTATTCCTGCATGCCAGGAGGATCCTATTTATTCCTGCATCGCAGAAGGATCCTATGTAGTCCTGCATGCCAGGAGGATCCTATGTATCCCTGCATGGCAGAAGGATTCTATGTATTACTGCATGACAGAAGGATCCTCTGTATTCCTGCATGGCAGAAGGATTCTATGTATTACTGCATGACAGAAGGATCCTCTGTATTCCTGCATGGCAGAAGGGTCCAATGTATTCCTGCATGGCAGAAGGATCCTATGTATTCCTGCATGGCAGAAGGGTCCTATGGATTCCTGCGTGGCAGAAGGGTCCTATGTATTCCTGCATGGCAGAAGGATCCTATGTACTCCTGCATGGAAGAAGGGTCCTAAGTATCCATGAATGGCAGAAGGTTCCTATTTATCCCTCCATGCCAGGAGGATCCTATGTATTCCTGCATGCCAGGAAGATCCTATGTATTCCTGCATGGCAGAAGGATTCTATGTATTCCTGCATGGCAGAAGGGTCCTATTAATTCCTGCATGACAGAAGGATCCTATATATTCCTGCATGACAGAAGGATTCTATGTATTCCTGCATGGCAGAAGGGTCCTATGTATTCCTACATGGCAAAAGGATGCTATGTATTCTTGCATGACAGAAGGATCCTCTGTATTCCTGCATGGCAGAAGGGTCCTATGTATTCCTGCGTGGCAGAAGGGTCCTATGTATTCCTGCATGGAAGAAGGGTCCTATGTTTTCCTGAATGGCAGAAAGGTCCTAAGTATCCCTGCATGGAAGAAGGGTCATATGTATTCCTGCATGGCAGAAGGTTCCTAGGTATTCCTGCATGGCAGAAGGATTCTATGTATTCCTGCATGCCAGGACGATCCTATGTATCCCTGCATGGCAGAAGGATTCTATGTATTCCTGCATGGCAGAAGGGTCCTATGTATTCCTGCATGGCAGAAGGATCCTATGTATTCCTGCATGGCAGAAGGGTCCTATGGATTCCTGCATGGCAGAAGGGTCCTATGGATTCCTGTGTGGCAGAAGGGTCCTATGTATTCCTGCATGGCAGAAGGATCCTATGTATTCCTGCATGGAAGAAGGGTCCTAAGTATCCATGAATGGCAGAAGGTTCCTATTTATCCCTCCATGCCAGGAGGATCCTATGTATTCCTGCATGCCAGGAAGATCCTATGTATTCCTGCATGGCAGAAGGATTCTATGTATTCCTGCATGGCAGAAGGGTCCTATTAATTCCTGCATGACAGAAGGATCCTATATATTCCTGCATGACAGAAGGATTCTATGTATTCCTGCATGGCAGAAGGGTCCTATGGATTCCTGCGTGGCAGAAGGGTCCTATGGATTCCTGCATGGCAGAAGGATCCTATGTATTCCTGCATGGAAGAATGGTCCTAAGTATCCATGAATGGCAGAAGGTTCCTATTTATCCCTCCATGCCATGAGGATCCTATGTATTCCTTCATGCCATGAGGATCCTATATATTCCTGCATGGCAGAAGGATCCTATGTATTCCTGCATGACAGAAGGATTCTATGTATTCCTGCATGGCAGAAGGGTCCTATGTATTCCTACATGGCAAAAGGATCCTATATATTCTTGCATGACAGAAGGATCCTCTGTATTCCTGCATGGCAGAAGGGTCCTATGGATTCCTGCGTGGCAGAAGGGTCCTATGTATTCCTGCATGGCAGAAAGATCCTATGTATTCCTGCATGGAAGAAGGGTCCTAAGTATCCATGAATGGCAGAAGGTTCCTATTTATCCCTCCATGCCATGAGGATCCTATGTATTCCTTCATGCCATGAGGATCCTATATATTCCTGCATGCCAGAAGGATCTTATGTATTCCAGCAGGGCAGAAGGATCCTATGTATTCCTGCATGACAGAAGGATTCTATGTATTCCTGCATGGCAAAGGAACCTATGCATTCCAGCATTGCAGAAGGGTCCTATGTATTCCTGCGTGGCAGAAGGATCCTACGTATGCCTGCATGGCAGAAGGGTCCTATGTATCCCCGCATGGCAGAAGGATCCTATGTATTCCTGTATGGCAGAAGGATCCCATGTATCCCTGCATGACAGGAGACTCCTATTTATTCCTGCATCGCAGAAGGATCCTATGTAGTCCTGCATGCCAGGAGGATCCTGTGTATCCCTGCATGGCAGAAGGATTGTATGTATTCCTGCATGGCAGAAGGGTCCTATGTTTTCCTGAATGGCAGAAGGGTCCTAAGTATCCCTGCATGGAAGAAGGGTCATATGTATTCCTGCATAGTAAAAGGTTCCTAGGTATTCCTGCATGGCAGAAGGATTCTATGTATTCCTGCATGCCAGGAGGATCCTATTAATTCCTGCATGGCAGAAGGATTCTATGTATTCCTGCATGGCAGAAGTGTCCTATGTATTCCTGCATGCCAGCAGGATCCTATGTATTCCTGCATGCCAGGAGGATCCTATTTATTCCTGCATCGCAGAAGGATCCTATGTAGTCCTGCATGCCAGGAGGATCCTATGTATCCCTGCATGGCAGAAGGATTCTATGTATTACTGCATGACAGAAGGATCCTCTGTATTCCTGTATGGCAGAAGGGTCCAATGTATTCCTGCATGGCAGAAGGATCCTATGTATTCCTGCATGGCAGAAGGGTCCTATGGATTCCTGCGTGGCAGAAGGGTCCTATGTATTCCTGCATGGCAGAAGGATCCTATGTACTCCTGCATGGAAGAAGGGTCCTAAGTATCCATGAATGGCAGAAGGTTCCTATTTATCCCTCCATGCCAGGAGGATCCTATGTATTCCTGCATGCCAGGAAGATCCTATGTATTCCTGCATGTCAGAAGGATTCTATGTATTCCTGCATGGCAGAAGGGTCCTATTAATTCCTGCATGACAGAAGGATCCTATATATTCCTGCATGACAGAAGGATTCTATGTATTCCTGCATGGCAGAAGGGTCCTATGTATTCCTACATGGCAAAAGGATGCTATGTATTCTTGCATGACAGAAGGATCCTCTGTATTCCTGCATGGCAGAAGGGTCCTATGTATTCCTGCGTGGCAGAAGGGTCCTATGTATTCCTGCATGGAAGAAGGGTCCTATGTTTTCCTGAATGGCAGAAAGGTCCTAAGTATCCCTGCATGGAAGAAGGGTCATATGTATTCCTGCATGGCAGAAGGTTCCTAGGTATTCCTGCATGGCAGAAGGATTCTATGTATTCCTGCATGCCAGGAGGATCCTATTAATTCCTGCATGGCAGAAGTATTCTATGTATTCCTGCATGGCAGAAGGGTCCTATGTATTCCTGCATGGCAGAAGGATCCTATGTATTCCTGCATGGCAGAAGGGTCCTATGGATTCCTGCGTGGCAGAAGGGTCCTATGTATTCCTGCATGGCAGAAGGATCCTATGTATTCCTGCATGGCAGAAGGGTCCTATGGATTCCTGCGTGGCAGAAGGGTCCTATGTATTCCTGCATGGCAGAAGGATCCTATGTATTCCTGCATGGAAGAAGGGTCCTATGTATTCCTGCATGGCAGAAGGATCCTATGTATTCCTGCATGGAAGAAGGGTCCTAAGTATCCATGAATGGCAGAAGGTTCCTATTTATCCCTCCATGCCAGGACGATCCTATGTATTCCTGCATGCCAGGAAGATCCTATGTATTCCTGCATGGCAGAAGGATTCTATGTATTCCTGCATGGCAGAAGGGTCCTATTAATTCCTGCATGACAGAAGGATCCTATATATTCCTGCATGACAGAAGGATTCTATGTATTCCTGCATGGCAGAAGGGTCCTATGGATTCCTGCGTGGCAGAAGGGTCCTATGGATTCCTGCATGGCAGAAGGATCCTATGTATTCCTGCATGGAAGAATGGTCCTAAGTATCCATGAATGGCAGAAGGTTCCTATTTATCCCTCCATGCCATGAGGATCCTATGTATTCCTTCATGCCATGAGGATCCTATATATTCCTGCATGGCAGAAGGATCCTATGTATTCCTGCATGACAGAAGGATTCTATGTATTCCTGCATGGCAGAAGGGTCCTATGTATTCCTACATGGCAAAAGGATCCTATATATTCTTGCATGACAGAAGGATCCTCTGTATTCCTGCATGGCAGAAGGGTCCTATGGATTCCTGCGTGGCAGAAGGGTCCTATGTATTCCTGCATGGCAGAAAGATCCTATGTATTCCTGCATGGAAGAAGGGTCCTAAGTATCCATGAATGGCAGAAGGTTCCTATTTATCGCTCCATGCCATGAGGATCCTATGTATTCCTTCATGCCATGAGGATCCTATATATTCCTGCATGCCAGAAGGATCTTATGTATTCCAGCAGGGCAGAAGGATCCTATGTATTCCTGCATGACAGAAGGATTCTATGTATTCCTGCATGGCAAAGGAACCTATGCATTCCAGCATTGCAGAAGGGTCCTATGTATTCCTGCGTGGCAGAAGGATCCTACGTATGCCTGCATGGCAGAAGGGTCCTATGTATCCCCGCATGGCAGAAGGATCCTATGTATTCCTGTATGGCAGAAGGATCCCATGTATCCCTGCATGACAGGAGACTCCTATTTATTCCTGCATCGCAGAAGGATCCTATGTAGTCC
Organism: Sceloporus occidentalis; assembly: GCA_023333645.1. Taxonomy (NCBI): domain Eukaryota; kingdom Metazoa; phylum Chordata; class Lepidosauria; order Squamata; family Phrynosomatidae; genus Sceloporus; species Sceloporus occidentalis. Next base: position 1,217,794 of record JALMGF010000177.1, read on the forward strand.
TGCATGCCAGGAGGATCCTGTGTATCCCTGCATGGCAGAAGGATTGTATGTATTCCTGCATGGCAGAAGGGTCCTATGTTTTCCTGAATGGCAGAAGGGTCCTAAGTATCCCTGCATGGAAGAAGGGTCATATGTATTCCTGCATAGTAAAAGGTTCCTAGGTATTCCTGCATGGCAGAAGGATTCTATGTATTCCTGCATGCCAGGAGGATCCTATTAATTCCTGCATGGCAGAAGGATTCTATGTATTCCTGCATGGCAGAAGTGTCCTATGTATTCCTGCATGCCAGCAGGATCCTATGTATTCCTGCATGCCAGGAGGATCCTATTTATTCCTGCATCGCAGAAGGATCCTATGTAGTCCTGCATGCCAGGAGGATCCTATGTATCCCTGCATGGCAGAAGGATTCTATGTATTACTGCATGACAGAAGGATCCTCTGTATTCCTGTATGGCAGAAGGGTCCAATGTATTCCTGCATGGCAGAAGGATCCTATGTATTCCTGCATGGCAGAAGGGTCCTATGGATTCCTGCGTGGCAGAAGGGTCCTATGTATTCCTGCATGGCAGAAGGATCCTATGTACTCCTGCATGGAAGAAGGGTCCTAAGTATCCATGAATGGCAGAAGGTTCCTATTTATCCCTCCATGCCAGGAGGATCCTATGTATTCCTGCATGCCAGGAAGATCCTATGTATTCCTGCATGTCAGAAGGATTCTATGTATTCCTGCATGGCAGAAGGGTCCTATTAATTCCTGCATGACAGAAGGATCCTATATATTCCTGCATGACAGAAGGATTCTATGTATTCCTGCATGGCAGAAGGGTCCTATGTATTCCTACATGGCAAAAGGATGCTATGTATTCTTGCATGACAGAAGGATCCTCTGTATTCCTGCATGGCAGAAGGGTCCTATGTATTCCTGCGTGGCAGAAGGGTCCTATGTATTCCTGCATGGAAGAAGGGTCCTATGTTTTCCTGAATGGCAGAAAGGTCCTAAGTATCCCTGCATGGAAGAAGGGTCATATGTATTCCTGCATGGCAGAAGGTTCCTAGGTATTCCTGCATGGCAGAAGGATTCTATGTATTCCTGCATGCCAGGAGGATCCTATTAATTCCTGCATGGCAGAAGTATTCTATGTATTCCTGCATGGCAGAAGGGTCCTATGTATTCCTGCATGGCAGAAGGATCCTATGTATTCCTGCATGGCAGAAGGGTCCTATGGATTCCTGCGTGGCAGAAGGGTCCTATGTATTCCTGCATGGCAGAAGGATCCTATGTATTCCTGCATGGAAGAAGGGTCCTAAGTATCCATGAATGGCAGAAGGTTCCCATTTATCCCTCATTGCCATGAGGATCCTATGTATTCCTTCATGCCATGAGGATCCTATATATTCCTTCATGCCAAAAGGATCCTATGTATTCCAGCAGCGCAGAAGGATCCTATGTATTCCTGCATGACCGAAGGGTCCTATGTATTCCTGCGTGGCAGAAAAGTACTATGTATTCCTGCATGGCAGAAGGATCCTATGTATTCCTGCATGTAAGAAGTGCCCTAAGTATCCATGAATGGCAGATGGTTTCTATTTATCCCTCCATGCCAGGAGTATCCTAAGTATTCCTTCATGCCATGAGGATCCTATATATTCCTGCATGCCAGAAGGATTCTATGTATTCCTGCATGGCAGAAGGGTCCTATGTATTCCTGCATGGCAGAAGGATCCTATGTATTCCTGCATGGCAGAAGGGTCCTATGGATTCCTGCATGGCAGAAGGGTCCTATGGATTCCTGCGTGGCAGAAGGGTCCTATGTATTCCTGCATGGCAGAAGGATCCTATGTACTCCTGCATGGAAGAAGGGTCCTAAGTATCCATGAATGGCAGAAGGTTCCTATTTATCCCTCCATGCCAGGAGGATCCTATGTATTCCTGCATGCCAGGAAGATCCTATGTATTCCTGCATGGCAGAAGGATTCTATGTATTCCTGCATGGCAGAAGGGTCCTATTAATTCCTGCATGACAGAAGGATCCTATATATTCCTGCATGACAGAAGGATTCTATGTATTCCTGCATGGCAGAAGGGTCCTATGTATTCCTACATGGCAAAAGGATGCTATGTATTCTTGCATGACAGAAGGATCCTCTGTATTCCTGCATGGCAGAAGGGTCCTATGTATTCCTGCGTGGCAGAAGGGTCCTATGTATTCCTGCATGGAAGAAGGGTCCTATGTTTTCCTGAATGGCAGAAAGGTCCTAAGTATCCCTGCATGGAAGAAGGGTCATATGTATTCCTGCATGGCAGAAGGTTCCTAGGTATTCCTGCATGGCAGAAAGATTCTATGTATTCCTGCATGCCAGGAGGATCCTATTAATTCCTGCATGGCAGAAGGATTCTATGTATTCCTGCATGGCAGAAGGGTCCTATGTATTCCTGCATGGGAGAAGGATCCTATGTATTCCTGCATGGCAGAAGGGTCCTATGGATTCCTGCGTGGCAGAAGGGTCCTATGTATTCCTGCATGGCAGAAGGATCCTATGTATTCCTGCATGGAAGAAGGGTCCTAAGTATCCATGAATGGCAGAAGGTTCCCATTTATCCCTCATTGCCATGAGGATCCTATGTATTCCTTCATGCCATGAGGATCCTATATATTCCTTCATGCCAAAAGGATCCTATGTATTCCAGCAGCGCAGAAGGATCCTATGTATTCCTGCATGACCGAAGGGTCCTATGTATTCCTGCGTGGCAGAAAAGTACTATGTATTCCTGCATGGCAGAAGGATCCTATGTATTCCTGCATGTAAGAAGTGCCCTAAGTATCCATGAATGGCAGATGGTTTCTATTTATCCCTCCATGCCAGGAGTATCCTAAGTATTCCTTCATGCCATGAGGATCCTATATATTCCTGCATGCCAGAAGGATTCTATGTATTCCTGCATGGCAGAAGGGTCCTATGTATTCCTGCATGGCAGAAGGATCCTATGTATTCCTGCATGGCAGAAGGGTCCTATGGATTCCTGCATGGCAGAAGGGTCCTATGGATTCCTGCGTGGCAGAAGGGTCCTATGTATTCCTGCATGGCAGAAGGATCCTATGTATTCCTGCATGGAAGAAGGGTCCTAAGTATCCATGAATGGCAGAAGGTTCCTATTTATCCCTCCATGCCAGGAGGATCCTATGTATTCCTGCATGCCAGGAAGATCCTATGTATTCCTGCATGGCAGAAGGATTCTATGTATTCCTGCATGGCAGAAGGGTCCTATTAATTCCTGCATGACAGAAGGATCCTATATATTCCTGCATGACAGAAGGATTCTATGTATTCCTGCATGGCAGAAGGGTCCTATGGATTCCTGCGTGGCAGAAGGGTCCTATGGATTCCTGCATGGCAGAAGGATCCTATGTATTCCTGCATGGAAGAATGGTCCTAAGTATCCATGAATGGCAGAAGGTTCCTATTTATCCCTCCATGCCATGAGGATCCTATGTATTCCTTCATGCCATGAGGATCCTATATATTCCTGCATGGCAGAAGGATCCTATGTATTCCTGCATGACAGAAGGATTCTATGTATTCCTGCATGGCAGAAGGGTCCTATGTATTCCTACATGGCAAAAGGATCCTATATATTCTTGCATGACAGAAGGATCCTCTGTATTCCTGCATGGCAGAAGGGTCCTATGGATTCCTGCGTGGCAGAAGGGCCCTATGTATTCCTGCATGGCAGAAAGATCCTATGTATTCCTGCATGGAAGAAGGGTCCTAAGTATCCATGAATGGCAGAAGGTTCCTATTTATCCCTCCATGCCATGAGGATCCTATGTATTCCTTCATGCCATGAGGATCCTATATATTCCTGCATGCCAGAAGGATCTTATGTATTCCAGCAGGGCAGAAGGATCCTATGTATTCCTGCATGACAGAAGGATTCTATGTATTCCTGCATGGCAAAGGAACCTATGCATTCCAGCATTGCAGAAGGGTCCTATGTATTCCTGCATGGCAGAAGGATCCTACGTATGCCTGCATGGCAGAAGGGTCCTATGTATCCCCGCATGGCAGAAGGATCCTATGTATTCCTGTATGGCAGAAGGATCCTATGTATCCCTGCATGACAGGAGACTGCTATTTATTCCTGCATCGCAGAAGGATCCTATGTAGTCCTGCATGCCAGGAGGATCCTGTGTATCCCTGCATGGCAGAAGGATTGTATGTATTCCTGCATGGCAGAAGGGTCCTATGTTTTCCTGAATGGCAGAAGGGTCCTAAGTATCCCTGCATGGAAGAAGGGTCATATGTATTCCTGCATAGCAAAAGGTTCCTAGGTATTCCTGCATGGCAGAAGGATTCTATGTATTCCTGCATGCCAGGAGGATCCTATTAATTCCTGCATGGCAGAAGGATTCTATGTATTCCTGCATGGCAGAAGTGTCCTATGTATTCCTGCATGCCAGGAGGATCCTATGTATTCCTGCATGCCAGGAGGATCCTATTTATTCCTGCATCGCAGAAGGATCCTATGTAGTCCTGCATGCCAGGAGGATCCTATGTATCCCTGCATGGCAGAAGGATTCTATGTATTACTGCATGACAGAAGGATCCTCTGTATTCCTGCATGGCAGAAGGGTCCAATGTATTCCTGCATGGCAGAAGGATCCTATGTATTCCTGCGTGGCAGAAGGGTCCTATGTATTCCTGCATGGAAGAAGGGTCCTATGTTTTCCTGAATGGCAGAAAGGTCCTAAGTATCCCTGCATGGAAGAAGGGTCATATGTATTCCTGCATGGCAGAAGGTTCCTAGGTATTCCTGCATGGCAGAAAGATTCTATGTATTCCTGCATGCCAGGAGGATCCTATTAATTCCTGCATGGCAGAAGGATTCTATGTATTCCTGCATGGCAGAAGGGTCCTATGTATTCCTGCATGGCAGAAGGATCCTATGTATTCCTGCATGGCAGAAGGGTCCTATGGATTCCTGCGTGGCAGAAGGGTCCTATGTATTCCTGCATGGCAGAAGGATCCTATGTATTCCTGCATGGAAGAAGGGTCCTAAGTATCCATGAATGGCAGAAGGTTCCCATTTATCCCTCATTGCCATGAGGATCCTATGTATTCCTTCATGCCATGAGGATCCTATATATTCCTTCATGCCAAAAGGATCCTATGTATTCCAGCAGCGCAGAAGGATCCTATGTATTCCTGCATGACCGAAGGGTCCTATGTATTCCTGCGTGGCAGAAAAGTACTATGTATTCCTGCATGGCAGAAGGATCCTATGTATTCCTGCATGTAAGAAGTGCCCTAAGTATCCATGAATGGCAGATGGTTTCTATTTATCCCTCCATGCCAGGAGTATCCTAAGTATTCCTTCATGCCATGAGGATCCTATATATTCCTGCATGCCAGAAGGATTCTATGTATTCCTGCATGGCAGAAGGGTCCTATGTATTCCTGCATGGCAGAAGGATCCTATGTATTCCTGCATGGCAGAAGGGTCCTATGGATTCCTGCATGGCAGAAGGGTCCTATGGATTCCTGCGTGGCAGAAGGGTCCTATGTATTCCTGCATGGCAGAAGGATCCTATGTATTCCTGCATGGAAGAAGGGTCCTAAGTATCCATGAATGGCAGAAGGTTCCTATTTATCCCTCCATGCCAGGAGGATCCTATGTATTCCTGCATGCCAGGAAGATCCTATGTATTCCTGCATGGCAGAAGGATTCTATGTATTCCTGCATGGCAGAAGGGTCCTATTAATTCCTGCATGACAGAAGGATCCTATATATTCCTGCATGACAGAAGGATTCTATGTATTCCTGCATGGCAGAAGGGTCCTATGGATTCCTGCGTGGCAGAAGGGTCCTATGGATTCCTGCATGGCAGAAGGATCCTATGTATTCCTGCATGGAAGAATGGTCCTAAGTATCCATGAATGGCGGAAGGTTCCTATTTATCCCTCCATGCCATGAGGATCCTATGTATTCCTTCATGCCATGAGGATCCTATATATTCCTGCATGGCAGAAGGATCCTATGTATTCCTGCATGACAGAAGGATTCTATGTATTCCTGCATGGCAGAAGGGTCCTATGTATTCCTACATGGCAAAAGGATCCTATATATTCTTGCATGACAGAAGGATCCTCTGTATTCCTGCATGGCAGAAGGGTCCTATGGATTCCTGCGTGGCAGAAGGGCCCTATGTATTCCTGCATGGCAGAAAGATCCTATGTATTCCTGCATGGAAGAAGGGTCCTAAGTATCCATGAATGGCAGAAGGTTCCTATTTATCCCTCCATGCCATGAGGATCCTATGTATTCCTTCATGCCATGAGGATCCTATATATTCCTGCATGCCAGAAGGATCTTATGTATTCCAGCAGGGCAGAAGGATCCTATGTATTCCTGCATGACAGAAGGATTCTATGTATTCCTGCATGGCAAAGGAACCTATGCATTCCAGCATTGCAGAAGGATCCTATGTAGTCCTGCATGCCAGGAGGATCCTATGTATCCCTGCATGGCAGAAGGATTCTATGTATTACTGCATGACAGAAGGATCCTCTGTATTCCTGCATGGCAGAAGGGTCCAATGTATTCCTGCATGGCAGAAGGATCCTATGTATTCCTGCGTGGCAGAAGGGTCCTATGTATTCCTGCATGGAAGAAGGGTCCTATGTTTTCCTGAATGGCAGAAAGGTCCTAAGTATCCCTGCATGGAAGAAGGGTCATATGTATTCCTGCATGGCAGAAGGTTCCTAGGTATTCCTGCATGGCAGAAAGATTCTATGTATTCCTGCATGCCAGGAGGATCCTATTAATTCCTGCATGGCAGAAGGATTCTATGTATTCCTGCATGGCAGAAGGGTCCTATGTATTCCTGCATGGCAGAAGGATCCTATGTATTCCTGCATGGCAGAAGGGTCCTATGGATTCCTGCGTGGCAGAAGGGTCCTATGTATTCCTGCATGGCAGAAGGATCCTATGTATTCCTGCATGGAAGAAGGGTCCTAAGTATCCATGAATGGCAGAAGGTTCCCATTTATCCCTCATTGCCATGAGGATCCTATGTATTCCTTCATGCCATGAGGATCCTATATATTCCTTCATGCCAAAAGGATCCTATGTATTCCAGCAGCGCAGAAGGATCCTATGTATTCCTGCATGACCGAAGGGTCCTATGTATTCCTGCGTGGCAGAAAAGTACTATGTATTCCTGCATGGCAGAAGGATCCTATGTATTCCTGCATGTAAGAAGTGCCCTAAGTATCCATGAATGGCAGATGGTTTCTATTTATCCCTCCATGCCAGGAGTATCCTAAGTATTCCTTCATGCCATGAGGATCCTATATATTCCTGCATGCCAGAAGGATTCTATGTATTCCTGCATGGCAGAAGGGTCCTATGTATTCCTGCATGGCAGAAGGATCCTATGTATTCCTGCATGGCAGAAGGGTCCTATGGATTCCTGCATGGCAGAAGGGTCCTATGGATTCCTGCGTGGCAGAAGGGTCCTATGTATTCCTGCATGGCAGAAGGATCCTATGTATTCCTGCATGGAAGAAGGGTCCTAAGTATCCATGAATGGCAGAAGGTTCCTATTTATCCCTCCATGCCAGGAGGATCCTATGTATTCCTGCATGCCAGGAAGATCCTATGTATTCCTGCATGGCAGAAGGATTCTATGTATTCCTGCATGGCAGAAGGGTCCTATTAATTCCTGCATGACAGAAGGATCCTATATATTCCTGCATGACAGAAGGATTCTATGTATTCCTGCATGGCAGAAGGGTCCTATGGATTCCTGCGTGGCAGAAGGGTCCTATGGATTCCTGCATGGCAGAAGGATCCTATGTATTCCTGCATGGAAGAATGGTCCTAAGTATCCATGAATGGCGGAAGGTTCCTATTTATCCCTCCATGCCATGAGGATCCTATGTATTCCTTCATGCCATGAGGATCCTATATATTCCTGCATGGCAGAAGGATCCTATGTATTCCTGCATGACAGAAGGATTCTATGTATTCCTGCATGGCAGAAGGGTCCTATGTATTCCTACATGGCAAAAGGATCCTATATATTCTTGCATGACAGAAGGATCCTCTGTATTCCTGCATGGCAGAAGGGTCCTATGGATTCCTGCGTGGCAGAAGGGCCCTATGTATTCCTGCATGGCAGAAAGATCCTATGTATTCCTGCATGGAAGAAGGGTCCTAAGTATCCATGAATGGCAGAAGGTTCCTATTTATCCCTCCATGCCATGAGGATCCTATGTATTCCTTCATGCCATGAGGATCCTATATATTCCTGCATGCCAGAAGGATCTTATGTATTCCAGCAGGGCAGAAGGATCCTATGTATTCCTGCATGACAGAAGGATTCTATGTATTCCTGCATGGCAAAGGAACCTATGCATTCCAGCATTGCAGAAGGGTCCTATGTATTCCTGCATGGCAGAAGGATCCTACGTATGCCTGCATGGCAGAAGGGTCCTATGTATCCCCGCATGGCAGAAGGATCCTATGTATTCCTGTATGGCAGAAGGATCCTATGTATCCCTGCATGACAGGAGACTGCTATTTATTCCTGCATCGCAGAAGGATCCTATGTAGTCCTGCATGCCAGGAGGATCCTGTGTATCCCTGCATGGCAGAAGGATTGTATGTATTCCTGCATGGCAGAAGGGTCCTATGTTTTCCTGAATGGCAGAAGGGTCCTAAGTATCCCTGCATGGAAGAAGGGTCATATGTATTCCTGCATAGCAAAAGGTTCCTAGGTATTCCTGCATGGCAGAAGGATTCTATGTATTCCTGCATGCCAGGAGGATCCTATTAATTCCTGCATGGCAGAAGGATTCTATGTATTCCTGCATGGCAGAAGTGTCCTATGTATTCCTGCATGCCAGGAGGATCCTATGTATTCCTGCATGCCAGGAGGATCCTATTTATTCCTGCATCGCAGAAGGATCCTATGTAGTCCTGCATGCCAGGAGGATCCTATGTATCCCTGCATGGCAGAAGGATTCTATGTATTACTGCATGACAGAAGGATCCTCTGTATTCCTGCATGGCAGAAGGGTCCAATGTATTCCTGCATGGCAGAAGGGTCCTATGGATTCCTGCGTGGCAGAAGGGTCCTATGTATTCCTGCATGGCAGAAGGATCCTATGTACTCCTGCATGGAAGAAGGGTCCTAAGTATCCATGAATGGCAGAAGGTTCCTATTTATCCCTCCATGCCAGGAGGATCCTATGTATTCCTGCATGCCAGGAAGATCCTATGTATTCCTGCATGGCAGAAGGATTCTATGTATTCCTGCATGGCAGAAGGGTCCTATTAATTCCTGCATGACAGAAGGATCCTATATATTCCTGCATGACAGAAGGATTCTATGTATTCCTGCATGGCAGAAGGGTCCTATGTATTCCTACATGGCAAAAGGATGCTATGTATTCTTGCATGACAGAAGGATCCTCTGTATTCCTGCATGGCAGAAGGGTCCTATGTATTCCTGCGTGGCAGAAGGGTCCTATGTATTCCCGCATGGAAGAAGGGTCCTATGTTTTCCTGAATGTCAGAAAGTCCTAAGTATCCCTGCATGGAAGAAGGGTCATATGTATTCCTGCATGGCAGAAGGTTCCTAGGTATTCCTGCATGGCAGAAGGATTCTATGTATTCCTGCATGCCAGGACGATCCTATGTATCCCTGCATGGCAGAAGGATTCTATGTATTCCTGCATGGCAGAAGGGTCCTATGTATTCCTGCATGGCAGAAGGATCCTATGTATTCCTGCATGGCAGAAGGGTCCTATGGATTCCTGCGTGGCAGAAGGGTCCTATGTATTCCTGCATGGCAGAAGGATCCTATGTATTCCTGCATGGAAGAAGGGTCCTAAGTATCCATGAATGGCAGAAGGTTCCCATTTATCCCTCATTGCCATGAGGATCCTATGTATTCCTTCATGCCATGAGGATCCTATATATTCCTTCATGCCAAAAGGATCCTATGTATTCCAGCAGCGCAGAAGGATCCTATGTATTCCTGCATGACAGAAGGGTCCTATGTATTCCTGCGTGGCAGAAAAGTACTATGTATTCCTGCATGGCAGAAGGATCCTATGTATTCCTGCATGTAAGAAGTGCCCTAAGTATCCATGAATGGCAGATGGTTTCTATTTATCCCTCCATGCCAGGAGTATCCTAAGTATTCCTTCATGCCATGAGGATCCTATATATTCCTGCATGCCAGAAGGATTCTATGTATTCCTGCATGGCAGAAGGGTCCTATGTATTCCTGCATGGTAGAAGGATCCTATGTATCCCTGCATGGCAGAATGGTCCTATGTATTCCTGCATGACAGAAGGATTCTATGTATTCCTGCATGCCAGGAGGATCCTATTAATTCCTGCATGGCAGAAGGATTCCATGGATTCCTGCAAGGCAGAAGGATCCTATGTATTCCTGCATGACAGAAGGATTCTATGTATTCCTGCATAGCAGAAGGGTCCTATGTATTCCTACATGGCAAAAGGATCCTATGTATTCTTGCATGACAGAAGGATCCTCTGTATTCCTGCATGGCAGAAGGGTCCTATGTATTCCTGCGTGGCAGAAGGGTCCTATGTATTCCTGCATGGCAGAAGGATCCTATGTATTCCTGCATGGCAGAAGGGTCTTATGGATTCCTGCGTGGCAGAAGGGTCCTATGTATTCCTGCATGGCAGAAGGATCCTATGTATTCCTCCATGGAAGAAGGGTCCTAAGTATCCATGAATGGCAGAAGGTTCCTATTTATCCCTCCATGCCATGAGGATCCTATGTATTCCTTCATGCCATGAGGATCCTATATATTCCTGCATGCCAGAAGGATCCTAGGTATTCCAGCAGGGCAGAAGGATCCTATGTATTCTTGCATGACAGAAGGATTCTATGTATTCCTGCATGGCAAAGGAACCTATGCATTCCAGCATTGCAGAAGAGTCCTATGTATTCCTGCATGGCAGAAGGATCCTACATATGCCTGCATGGCAGAAGGGTCGTATGTATCCCTGCATGGCAGAAGGATCATATGTATTCCTGCATGGCAGAAGGATCCTATGTATCCCTGCATGACAGGAGACTCCTATTTATTCCTGCATCGCAGAAGGATCCTATGTATTCCTGCATGGCAGAAGGATTCTATGTATTCCTGCATGGCAGAAGGGTCCTATGTATTCCTGAATGGCAGAAGGTTCCTAGGTATTCCTGCATGGCAGAAGGATTCTATGTATTCCTGCATGCCAGGAGGATCCTATTAATTCCTGCATGGCAGAAGGATTCTATGTATTCCTGCATGGCAGAAGGATTCTATGTATTCCTGCATGGCAAAGGAACCTATGCATTCCAGCATTGCAGAAGGGTCCTATGTATTCCTGCATGGCAGAAGGATCATACGTATGCCTGCATGGCAGAAGGGTCCCATGTATCTCTGCGTGGCAGAAGGATCCTATGTATTCCTGCATGGCAGAAGGATCCTATGTATCCCTGCATGACAGGAGACTCACTCATATTTATTCCTGCATCGCAGAAGGATCCTATGTAGTCCTGCATGCCAGGAGGATCCTATGTATCCCTGCATGGCAGAAGGATTCTATGTATTCCTGCATGACAGAAGGATCCTCTGTATTCCTGCATGGCAGAAGGGTCCTATGTATTCCTGCATGGCAGAAGGATCCTATGCATTCCTGCATGGCAGAAGGGTCCTAAGGATTCCTGTGTGGCAGAAGGGTCCTATGTATTCCTGCATGGCAGAAGGATCCTATGTATTCCTGCATGGCAGAAGGGTCCTATGGATTCCTGCGTGGCAGAAGGGTCCAATGTATTCCTGCATGGCAGAAGGATCCTATGTATTCCTGCATGGAAGAAGGGTCCTAAGTATCCATGAATGGCAGAAGGTTCCTATTTATCCCTCCATGCCATGAGGATCCTATGTATTCCTTCATGCCATGAGGATCCAATATATTCCTGCATGCCAAAAGGATCCTATGTATTCCAGGAGGGCAGAAGGATCCTATGTATTCCTGCATGACAGAAGGGTCCTATGTATTTCTGCGTGGCAGAAAGGTACTATGTATTCCTGCATGGCAGAAGGATCCTATGTATTCCTGCATGTAAGAAGTGCCCTAAGTATCCATGAATGGCAGAAGGTTTCTATTTATCCTTCCATGCCAGGAGTATCCTATGTATTACTTCATGCCATGAGGATCCTATATATTCCTGCATGCCAGAAGGATTCTATGTATTCCTGTATGGCAGAAGGGTCCTATGTATTCCTGCATGGCAGAAGGATCCTATGTATTCCTGCATGGAAGAAGGGTCCTAAGTATCCATGAATGGCAGCAGGTTCCTATTTATCCCTCCATGCCATGAGGATCCTATGTATTCCTTCATGCCATGAGGATCCTATATATTCCTGCATGCCAAAAGGATCCTATGTATTCCAGCAGGGCAGAAGGATCCTATGTATTCCTGCATGACAGAAGGATTCTATGTATTCCTGCATGGCAAAGGAACCTTTGCATTCCAGCATTGCAGAAGGGTCCTATGTATTCCTGCATGGCAGAAGGATCCTACGTATGCCTGCATGGCAGAAGGATTCTATGTATTCCTGCATGACAGAAGGATCCTCTGTATTCCTGCATGGCAGAAGGGTCCTATGTATTCCTGCATGGCAGAAGGATCCTATGCATTCCTGCATGGCAGAAGGGTCCTATGGATTCCTGTGTGGCAGAAGGGTCCTATGTATTCCTGCATGGCAGAAGGATCCTATGTATTCCTGCATGGCAGAAGGGTCCTATGGATTCCTGCATGGCAGAAGGGTCCTATGTATTCCTGCATGGCAGAAGGATCCTAAGTATCCATGAATGGCAGAAGGTTCCTATTTATCCCCCCATGCCATGAGGATCCTATATATTTCTGCATGCCAGAAGGATCCTATGTATTCCAGCAGGGCAGAAGGATCCTATATATTCCTGCATGACAGAAGGGTCCTATTTATTCCTGCGTGGCAGAATGGTGCTATGTATTCCTGCATGGCAGAAGGATCCTATGTATTCCTGCATGTAAGAATTGCCCTAAGTATCCATGAATGGCATAAGGTTTCTATTTATCCCTCCATGCCAGGAGTATCCTATGTATTCCGTCATGCCATTAGGATCCTATATATTCCTGCATGCCAGAAGGATTCTATGTATTCCTGCATGGCAGAAGGGTCCTATGTATTCTTGCATGTCAGAAGGATCCTATGTATCCCTGTATGGCAGAATGGTCTTATGTATTCCGGCGTGGCAGAAAGATCCTATGTATTCCTGCATTGCAGAAGGAACCTATGCATTCAAGCATCGCAGAAGGGTCCTATGTATTTGTGGGTGCCAAAAGGGTCCTATGTATTCCTGCATGGCAGAAGGATCCTTTGTATCCCTGCATGGCAGAAGGGTCCTATGTATTCCTTCATTGCAGAAGGGTGCTATGTTTTCCTACGTGGCAGAAGGATCGTATATATTCCTGCAGGACAGAAGGATTCTATGTATTCCTGCATGCCAGGAGGATCCTATTAATTCCTGCATGGCAGAAGGATTCCATGGATTCCTGCATGGCAGAAGGATCCTATGTATTCCTGCATGACAGAAGGATTCTATGTATTCCTGCATGGCAGAAGGGTCCTATGTATTCCTACATGGCAAAAGGATCCTATGTATTCTTGCATGACAGAAGGATCCTCTGTATTTCTGCATGGCAGAAGGGTCCTATGTATTCCTGCGTGGCAGAAGGGTCCTATGTATTCCTGCATGGCAGAAGGATCCTTTGTATTCCTGCATGGCAGAAGGGTCCTATGGATTCCTGCGTGGCAGAAGGGTCCTATGTATTCCTGCATGGCAGAAGGATCCTATGTATTCCTGCATGGAAGAAGGGTCCTAAGTATCCATGAATGGCAGAAGGTTCCTATTTATCCCTCCATGCCATGAGGATCCTATGTATTCCTTCATGCCATGAGGATCCTATATATTCCTGCATGCCAGAAGGATCCTATGTATTCCAGCAGGGCAGAAGGATCCTATGTATTCCTGAATGACAGAAGGATTCTATGTATTCCTGCATGGCAGAAGGGTCCTATGTATTCCTACATGGCAAAAGGATCCTATGTATTCTTCCATGACAGAAGGATCCTCTGTATTCCTGCATGGCAGAAGGGTCCTATGTATTCCTGCGTGGCAGAAGGGTCCTATGTATTCCTGCATGGCAGAAGGATCCTATGTATTCCTGCATGTCAGAAGGGTCCTATGTATTCCTGCATGGCAGAAGGATCCTATGTATTCCTGCATGGAAGAAGGGTCCTAAGTATCCATGAATGGCAGAAGGGTCCTATGTTTTCCTGAATGGCAGAAGGGTCCTAAGTATCCCTGCATGGAAGAAGGGTCCTATGTATTCCTGCATGGCAGAAGGTTCCTAGGTATTCCTGCATGGCAGAAGGATTCTATGTATTCCTGCATGCCAGGAGGATCCTATTAATTCCTGCATGGCAGAAGGATTCTATGTATTCCTGCATGGCAGAAGTGTCCTATGTATTCCTGTGTGGCAGAAGGGTCCTATGTATTCCTGCATGGCAGAAGGATCCTATGTATCCCTGCATGGCAGAAGGGTCTTATGTATTCCTGCGTGGCAGAAGGGTCTTATGTATTCCTGCTTGGTAGAAGGATCCTATGTATTCCTGCATGGCAGAAGGATCCTATGCATTCCAGAATGGCAGAATGGTCCTATGTATTCCTGCATCGCAGAAAGATCCTATGTATGCCTGCATGGCTGAAGGGTCCTTTGTATCCCTGCATGGCAGAAGGATCCTATGCATTCCTGCATGGCAGAAAGATCCTATTTATTCCTGCATGCCAGGAGGATCCTATGTATTCCTGCATGGGAGAAGGATTCTATGTGTTCCTGCATGGCAGAAGCGTCCTATATATTCATGCATGGCAAAAGGATCATATGTATTCCTGCATGGCAGAAGGATCCTATGTATTCCTGCATGGCAGAAGGATTCTGTGTACTGCTTCATGGCAGAAGGTTCCTATGTATTTTTTCATGGAAGAAGGGTCCTATGTCTTCCTGCATGGTAAAAGGATCCTATGTATTCCTGCATGGCAGAGGGGTTCTATGTATCCCTGCATGGCAGAAGGATCCTTTGTATTCCTGCATTAAACAGTATTTCTTTATCCCACCTTTGCATTTGGAGTGTCTCAATCCTCAGACCTGGTTCTCATCGTGGCTCTGCCTCTTCTTGGACTTCAGCTCTTTCAGCCATTTTGGTGAGGCCTCCTCTGACCTGCAAGGGATACAAAGAACCATAGAGTTGGGAGAGAAGTCCCTAGAAGGTCCCTGATCCAGTCTAAACCCCGTCTGACATGCAGGAACTCTCAATCAAATCAAAAACTGCGCACCTCTCTTCCTTCTCTATGGCCACCCTCGGAGGAATCCGTGAACCATAGACATGAAACGGTGATTTCGGTGACCGGGAGGAGGTCTGCGCGGAAACGCCGCTTCCCGTTCCTGTTGTTGCGTCGGGTTCGTGCCTTTTCCTGAGTTGCTCCTGGAAATAAAGAAAGAAAGAAAGAAAGAAAGAAAGAAAGAAAGAAAGAAAGGTAGTAGTGCCTATTTATATTATAGAAGACCATAGAGTTGCGCTGGAGGACCCCCAAATGCCTAGAGAGGTCTTCTCTCTATGGATCTCTAGGTCCTCCATTGCAACTCTATATTCAATATCCACTAGAAAGTGGCCATAAAGTTGCGTTGGAGGACTCCCAAATGCCTAGAGAAGTGTCCTCTCTAGGAATCTCTATGTCCTCCAGCGCAACTCTATGGTCAGCTTTCAGTAGAGGCTGACCATAAAGATTCACACTGGAGGGCCTAGAGATTCCTGGAGAGGACACATTAATGGTCATCTCATGGTGAACCCATGGTCACCCCATGGTCACTCTGTGGTCACCCCATGGATAGCC
The DNA here is from genome assembly GCA_023333645.1 of Sceloporus occidentalis. Lineage (NCBI taxonomy): Eukaryota > Metazoa > Chordata > Lepidosauria > Squamata > Phrynosomatidae > Sceloporus > Sceloporus occidentalis. The sequence goes on from JALMGF010000177.1 coordinate 1,233,828, forward strand.
TGTGGTCACCTCATGGTTTCCTCATGGTCATCTCATGGTCACCTGATGGTCATCCTGTGGCCACCTCATGGTCATCCTATCATCACCCCATGGTCACCTCCCATAGTCACTCCATGGTCACCTCATGGTCATCCCATGGTCACCCCATGTTCATCCCATGGTCACCTGATGGTCATTCCATGGTCAACCCATGATCACCCCATGTTCATCCCATGGTCACCCGGTCACCCCATAGCCACCCGACGGTCATCCTATGGCCACCTCATGGTCATCCCATGGGCCCCCCATGTTTATCCCATGGTCATCCGATGCTCATTCCATGGTCAAACCATGGTCACCCTATGTTCATCCCATGATCATCCCATGCTCACCCTATGGTCACCCCATGGTCACCCCTTTGTCATCCGTGGTCACCCCATGTTCATCCCACGATCATCCCATGGTCACCTCATGGTCACCCCATGGTCATCCCATGGTTGCACCATGGTCACCCCATGGTCACCTTGAAGGCCGAGTGGTCCATCCCTGGGAAGACGGGGAGCTGTTGGGTTTGGGGGGCAGCTGACCGCTCCGTGTTTTGGGGTCCCCCCTCTCTCTCCGATGACAACTCTCCTGAAGGGAAAGAAAGGGGGCCATGAACACCCATCATCTCCACCATCAGGACCCCTGACCGCCCCGAGACCCTCTCTTCCATCTTGACCCACTGGCCGAGTCCTTGACAATCCAGGCACCGTTGGGTTCCCCGCTTTTGGACGTCCGTGGCTGACCCTCCTCCTGGACGCCACCGTTCCTCCGTAACGAGTTTGAGATGGGCATCCTGCGTTGGCGCCGCCTCTTGCTCAGCTGGACCCGCGTCTTCATGGCACTGGAGTCCAGAACGGGTGTTCGCTGTGGGAAGACAACTGGAAAAATAGACCATAGAGTTGCGCTGGAGTACCTAGTGATTCCTAGAGAGGACACTTCATTGACCATAGAGTTGCAATGGGGAAGACCCCTAGAGAGGACACTTCTTTGACCATAGAGTTGTGATGGAGGGAGATCCCTAGAGAGGGCACTTCTTTAACCATAGAGTTGCACTGGGGGGAGATCCCTAGAGAGGACACTTCATTGACCATACAGTTGCCCTGGAGGACCTAGAGATCCCTTGAGAGGACACTTCTTTGACCATACAGTTGCACTGGAGGACCTAGAGATTCCGAGAGAGGACACTTCATTGACCATAGAGTTGTGCTGGAGGAGCTAGGGATTCCTAGAGAGGACGACGATAGAGTTCCACTGGAGGAC
>JALMGF010000177.1:1240111-1415111 GCA_023333645.1 Sceloporus occidentalis
GTTCTTGCTCCAACTTTATTTACAATCTTCTTCAGCATGATGCTCCAAAGGGCTATGGCAGATCTTAAAGAAGAAGACGGCATTTATATACGCTACCGTACTGATGGTAGCCTGTTTAACTTAAGCCGCCTGAGGGCCCGCACTAAGACTCTAAACTATCCAGTCCGTGAGCTGCTTTTTGCTGATGATGCTGCCCTCGTTGCCCATACAGAAGCAGCTCTGCAGCGTCTCATATCTTGTTTTGCTACAGCTGCAGAACTCTTTGGGCTGGAAGTCAGTCTGAAGAAAATGGAAGTTCTCTATCAGCCGGCACCACAGAAGAACACTACCATCCCCACATCACTGTAGGCACATCTGTGCTTAAGTCCGTCCAGCAGTTCACCTACCTGGGAAGCATCATCTCCTCAGACGCCAAGATTGATAAAGAGATCGATCACAGACTGGCAAAGGCATATAGTGCATTCGGAAGGCTTCACAAAAGAGTCTGGAGCAACAAACACTTGAGGTGAAGCACAAAAATCAGTGTGTATAGAGCCATTGTACTGCCTATTCTCCTCTATGGGTCTGAAACATGGGTCACCTATCGCCAGCACCTACGACTCCTTGAACGCTTTCATCAGTGCTGTTTACGCACAATTCTAAATATACACTGGACTGACTATGTGACAAATGTTGCTGTCCTTGAGCAAGCAGGGATGACCAGCATTGAGGCCATGCTATTGAGGACGCAGCTGCATTGGGCAGGACACGTTTCTAGGATGGAGGACCATCGCCTCCCAAAAATAGTATTCTACGGTGAAGTTGCCACAGGTCAGCATAAGAGGGGCGCCCCAAAGAAGAGAGACAAGGACTCCCTGAAACAACATCTCAGGCTTGGCCAGATAGATCACCAATGGTCTGCCCTGGCCTCGCATCGGGAGGCATGGAAACGCACTATCCACGATGCTGCAGCCTTCTTCGAAACCTCACGCCGAACAAGCCTCAAAGAGAAACGACAACACAGAAAGAACCGCAACCCGGAAACATCACCCAAGGAGACTTTCTGCTGTGCTTTCTGCAACCTGACCTGTTTGTCCTGAATTGGCCTTTTTTTTTAATTAATAAAAATTTTATTAGACAATTAACATACTTACAAAATACAAATAAAACTCGATTCACAATACAAACTTCATGTTGTTGCATCTATCTTCTTTCCAGACTTCCTTAGGATCGCGTCTTCTTCTTTCTCTTTTGGCACCATATTAAAACTAACTCTTAATCAACCAAACTTATGTTCTATATCCTCACCATAGGAAATAAACAACCCCCAAAATAAGAATGTCACACATGGTTACCCCTGATTCTAAATCCTACAAACTTCTCTACTCTCCCGGAGCATGAGTCGTCCTAATAAGATTCCCTTAAGATTTCCATCATAATATAAACCCCCTATTATATACATATTTAATCCATGGATCCCATTCCCTATTAAACTCATCTAGTGTACCTTTCCCTATCAGGATCGTTATCTTATCCACTTCAAAATACTCCATCACCTTTAAATGCCATTCCTCAATGGAGGGAATATCTTCCGTCTTCCATTTCTTGGCAATTACTGCTCTTGCAGCGAGAATCATGTAAAATAGTATTTTTCTTTATATGCTTCCTCTTTGCTCAGGTCAGTAATGTTTAGAAGATACATTAAGGGGTTTGGTTTTTCTTTAATTATCACCATTTTCTTTATTTCTTTTTGGACCTCTTTCCAAAAATTATATATCTTGGGGCAGTTCCACCAACAATGGAGATACGTTCCCACATCCCTTTTACACTTCCAACAGGTATTATCTTGGTTAAACATTTTGGATAACTTAAAAGGAGTTAGGTACCACCTATACATTGACTTATACAGGTTTTCTTTAACTTCGGAACTGGGTATTATTTTTAGTCTTCCATTCCACACTCTTTCCCATTGAACTAACTGAATAGTTTCTTTTAGATCATTAGGCCATTTAATCATATAATCCTTTATAATTTCTGTTTCCAATTCGAACTCTCTGATTAAATTATAAAATTTTGCAATTTGTTTCTTTGAATTTAATATAATTTTTTCTAATTGTGGTTCACCTACCCCTATGTCTTCCATTTTCTTATCCATCATAAATCTTTCTTTAAATTGTATGTATGAAAACCAATCGCATTTAAAATCGTCCTCTTCCAATTCTTCCTGTGTTTTCATCCTTCTCACTCCTTCTGTCAAGATTGTTAATTGATTATATGTAACCCACATATTATCCCTTATCACCACTCGATTGAAAAAGGCTTCATTAGGGGAGGTCCACAATGGTATTACCGGACACCATTTTTAAAAAATATCTATTCCAAACCCTAATCAAAGATTTTTGTATAATATGGTCATTAAAATTTCTGTCTAATTTAGTTTTCCCATAAATCAAATAGGCATGGAGGCCAAATTTTAGATCCATTTTCTCTAAATTTAGTATCCTTTTATTATCTAATCTAATCCAATCCACTAACCAGTCTAACACCACAGCGTAATAGTACAGCCATACCTCCTTTTCTCACTGCATCTTGCATTGTTTTTGCTTTAATCCTTGATTTTTTGTTTTTCCAAATAAAATTATTTAAATCTTTTCCCCAATTCACGAAAGGTTTATCGTTTATTATTATCAGAAGTGTCTGAAAGAAAAACATAATTTTTGGCAGGACCATCATCTTGATTGTGGCAATTCTCCCCATCCACGATAAATTCAGTCTGTCCCATCTCTCTAATTCTTTTTTAATCAATGTCCAAATTTTATCGTAATTATTTCTAAAAAGGTCCGAATTTTTAGCTGTCAAAGAACATCCTAGATATTTAATATTTTTCTCAAACTTAAATTATTATTATTATTAACCTTTATTTATAAAGCGCTGTAAATTTACACAGCGCTGTACATACAATCTTTTTAATTAGACGGTTCCCTGCCCTCAGGCTTACAATCTAAAAAGACATGACATAAAAGGAGAAGGGAAAGGTGGTGGGGAGAGTAGGCTAATACATATAAAGTACATAGCAATACAGGAAATGGTTCGATAAACAGGCACTAAAAGAACATCAGATGGTAAGCGACAATTATGCAATGCCTAGGAACACTTCTCTGAAAAGAATGGTTTTCAACTCCGTTTTGAAGCTAGTTAAAGAAGTGATGGCTCTTGCTTGTGGAGGAAGAAGGTTCCAGGAGTGAGAGGCAGCAAGTAAAAAGGGGCGAATCCGGGATGGGGCAGAGGAAATCCTGGGCTGGGACAGCAGACCTTGACTACCAGAACGGAGGGCCCTGGTGGGAAGGTGAGGAGAAAGAAGGTCTGATAAGTAAGGAGGGGCCAGGCCATGGAGGGCTTTAAATGTCAACAGCAGGAGCTTATACTGAATGTGGAAAGGGAGGGGGAGCCAGTGAAGGGATGCCAACACAGGAGAGATGTGGTCAGAGCGGTGGGTGGAAGTGATAATGCGTGCAGCTGAATGCTGGACAGAGATTAAAGGACGGAGGTGAGAAAGAGGAAGCCCAGCCAGGAGGACGTTACAGTAATCAAGTCAGGAGATCACTAGGGCATGGACCAGGATCTTGGCAGTAGAGGCGGAGAGATAAGGTCGGATTTTGGCAATATTGTACAGAAAGAATCTACAAGCCTTGGCTGTGGTCTGGATCTGAGGGATACACGATAAAACCAAGACTGCGGGCTTGCTGGACTGGTTGAATAGCAATGTTGTCCACAGAGACAGAAAAGGAGTGTTGAAGGGTGGGCTTAGGGGGAAAGACAAGAAGCTCCGTCTTGGACATCTTGAGCTTCAAACGTCGATGGCGCATCCACTGTGAGACAGCTGTAAGGCAAGACGAGACTTGCTGTTCAAGCCTTGGAGAAAGGTCAGGGGTGGAAAGATACAACTGGGTGTCATCAGCATACAGATGGTAGGAAAAACCAAAAGAGCTGATGAGTTTTCCTAAGGACAGTGTGTAGAGAGAAAACAGAAGGGGACCCAGAACAGAGCCCTGGGGAACTCCAACAGATAAGGGAACGGGAGAAGAAGTCTGACCGCCTGCAACTACTGCGAAAGATCTGCCAGACAAATAAGATCTAAACCAGTCGAGAACAGTCTGAGAACCCAAGGTCAGAAAGTATATCAACTAGAAGACAGTGATCAACGGTGTCAAAGGCTGCAGACAGATCAAGAAGGATGACAACAGAGTAAGGGCCATTAGCCTTGGCCTGTAAAAGGTCATTCGAAATCTTAGTGAGAGCTGTCTCTGTAGAATGCCTTGGGCAGAAACCAGACTGAAAGGGATTGAGGATGGAGTTGGCTTCAAGAAACTCGAGACAGCGAGAATAAACAACCCGTTCCAAAACCTTAGAGAGAAAGGGAAGAAGAGAAATCGGATGATAGCTAGACAGAGAGGAGGGGTCAAGAGAAGGCTTTTTCAGAATTGGGGAAATGAGAGCATGTTTGAAGTCCGACGGGAAGGAGCCTGTAGAGAGAGACTGAAGATATGGAGAAGCGAGGGCAGAAAAGAAGGAGCTATAGAGATTAAAAGACAAGTAGGAATTGGATCAAGAGAACAAGTTGCAGGTTTGCAAGAGTTCAGAAGTAAAGCCCGTCTTCTGTTCTATAAAAATTTTTTCTTCTGTTGTTATGTTCATAGCCAATATTTTAGTCTTATCAACATTGACTCGATATCCCGATACCCTTCCAAATCTCTTTAAAGTTTTCAATATTTGTTCACAACTTTCCTTTGGATTAGCTATTGTTAAGACCACATCGTCTGCAAATGCTCTAAGTTTATATTCTTCCCCTTTATATTTATATCCCTCAATCAAATGATTCTTTCTAATATTTATTAATAAGGGTTCGAAAGCCAATATAAATAGGAGTGGAGACAAGGGACAACCCTGTCTGACCCCTTTACTTATCTCACAGGTTCTAGTCTTCTCATCATTAACTAAAAATTTAGTCTCTTGTTTTTCATATATTGTTTGAATCATCTTTATATAAATGGGTCCTGCTTTTATCCTTGTCAATACCCCAAACATGAACTTCCAATCGATATTGTCAAAGGTTTTTTCAGCATCAATGAAAAATATGGCCATTTTCTTATCAATTTTTTTTCATGTACCTCTACCAAATTTAGAATATTCCAAATGTTATCTTTAATTTTCCTGTTAGGGAGAAACCCGTTCTGATCAGGATGTATCCAATCTTTTAGAATTCCTTTTAATCTTGCTGCCAATATCGAAACAAATAATTTGTAGTCCGAATTTAATAATGAAATGGGTCTATAATTATTTGGACATAATAAATCCTTCCCTTCTTTAGGTAACAAAATCGTATTGGATTGTGTCCATGTTGGGGTATCTTACCAATTCTCACCTTGTTCATCACTTTCAACAAAGGTTTTTTAATTTGGTCTTCACATGTTTTATAAAACTCATTTATGAAACCGTCGGGGCCTGGAGATTTTCCTGTTTTACTAGTGGAGATAGCCTGTGCAAGTTCTTGCTCAGTAATAGGACCGTTTAATTTGTCTCTTTGTTCCTCTGTGAATTCACTCATATTTATCTTTTCCAAATATTTAATTATATCAGCTTCCTCTACATGACCTTTCTTGTACAAATCCTTATAATAATTTAAAAATATTGTTTTTATTTTTTTCCGGTCAGTAATTAACTCATTTTCCTTTTTAAGAGCTATTATTGATCTCTTAGCTTTCTCCTTTTTCAGTTGTAATGCCAGAATTTTCCCTGATTTATTTGCCCCCTCAAAATATCTTTGTTGCCCATATTTCATTTTCTTTGCCATTTCCTCTGCTAAATATCCTCTAATTTGAGTTTGCAAAATTTTTATCTCATATTGGATTTTCTTATTACTTGGGTCTTTCTTTAATATCGATTCCTTCAATTTCAACTCTTCGTTAATCTTATCCAATTTTTCCTCTCGATTTTTTTTTCCAGATGATTTTTTAATTAACCATCCCCTTATCACTGCCTTCATGGCATCCCATATCATTTGCAATGAGGTCTCATTATTCAAGTTTTCTTTAAAATACCAATCGATATTTTGCTTCAATTCCTTTACCAACTTTTCATCTTTCAACAATCCTGCATTTACTCGCCAATTATATTCCCTTTTTCCTAAATGTAAGTCCAATTGAACGGGGCAATGATCAGACCAAACTTTTGGAATTATTTTCACCTTTCCGATAATTTTACACAGATGTAACGAGGCTAGAATTGTATCTATCCTGGACCACATTTTGTGTGGACTAGAATAAAATGTGAAATCCTTATTTTCTCCATTCTTTATTCTCCATGTATCCCCCAGCGAATGCAATTTCTTCAGCTCAAAAAATTCTTGCGGCAGCTTTCCTTGATTTATTTTTAGCTTTTCCCCCGAAAATCTATCAATTGAAGGGTTTATCACTCTGTTAAAGTCACCAAGTATTATTATATTTTCTGCTGTTAGGCTACTTAATTTATCCTTTAACTTTTTTATAGAATTTATTTTTATTCTTCAATGGGCCGTATACACCTACCAATAAGAAACTTTGATCTTTATGTGTTAATTCTACCATAATAACGTGACCTTTATTATCATTGAACACTTCTCTGGTATTATATTTATTATTTATATATATAGCCACTCCTTTTTTCTTAACTTTAGAGGCCGATATAAATTCCTGCCCTAGTTTCACACATCTTAAATATCTTTTATCTTTTTCTTTTATTCTCGTTTCCTGAAGACATATCACATCAGATTTTAATTTTTGTAGATAATAAAACACTTTTTTCCTCTTCTGGGGGGTATTCAAGCCCTGTACATTCCATGTTAATAAGTTTAGTTTCTCCATCCTGACCCCAATGTATCCTCTAATTCAATCCAACTCCTCTATTGATAAACTTTATTAAAGTAATGGAAGCAGTTAAAAGAAAAATAAAAAAATTAAGATTGAAGATAGGTCAGCTAACACGGCGGTAATTAATTCTCAGATGTTCTTTCTTCTTCTTCCTGTTTGTTTTGTTCTTCTCTTCTCAATTTCTCTTCCTCCTCAAGTAGATCCTGTAAATTCAGTTGCCCAGCGCCACCTACTAAATTCTCTTGGATATTTTGTCTTAGTTCTTCATTTTGTCTTTGTTGGTTGTTATTCTCTTCTTCTCTTTCCTCTTCCCTCCTTTGTTCAGTCCCAAAAAGCTTCTTGCTTGATCAGGAGAACTAATTTTAACTCTCTTCTTGCGCCACTAAATGTTAAACCTTCTGGGAGGTCCCATCGGTATGAAATGCCTTCCCTTCTTAAAACTGACGTTAAGGCACTGTAATCCCTTCTTTTACGCAGAATGCACCCTGGGATATCTTTTAAAACTTTCAATTCCACCCCATTGAATTGAAAAGGAGATTTATTGTGTTTCGCTAAAAATAAATCCCTGGTTTGCTTCCTGACAAAATATAGTGCTACGTCCCGAGGGAGACCCCTTTGCTTGGCAACTTGCGAGTTCACTCTGAATCATAGAATCATAGAGTTGGAAGAGACCACAAGGGCCATCCAGTCCAAAACCCTTCTGTCATGCAGGAAATCCAGATCAAAGCTTCTTCTTCATGGTCTCTGCGAATCATACAAATGGGTTTTACTGCGCCTGCGCAGTGCTGCTCGGAACCTCCTGGAATCACTGGGCAAAGTTTACTTTGCAACATATAGAAACTTTTTGGCGGTAACTCCACCCACCCGTTATAAGGCCCCTGCCTTCCCGCTCTTTCCCCAGTTCCTTTTTTCCGCCACGCTAGCTGCTTGAAGGAACTTTCACTCGCTCTTGCTTGTTACGGAATCACTTTCACTAGACCTCGGACTGTTTTTGACCACTCTCTTTCTCCTGCCCCGGTAACTTCGGACTTCTTCGGCTCGTTTTTGACTTCGCTTTTGACTCTCCCTTTAACTGGACGACTTGGAACGATGCCTGCACCCTTCAAAAAGTGTGATGTCTGTAGGGGCAAGGTGCCCGTTCAAGACCCTCACTCCTCCTGCCTGCTGTGCCTGGGAAAGGACCACGATGCCAGGGCCTGCCTCCTTTGTAAGTCTCTGTCCTCCTAGGCCAGGAAGAACCGGGAGTCCCGGCTGACCTCAGCTATTGCCCTGGGAAAAGTCCGGGAGGGTCGTCCCCGCTCGTCGTCGCTCCCTCCGGTCGCGCCACCTGCGTCTTCGTCCCGGGCCAGCGTTGCAAGTGTGGTCTCTGTCCCGGCCGGGACACGATCTCCTACCACCTCCGATGTGACCCGTGGTCCCCCGAGACCCAGTGTCACCGACAAAGCCTCCAAGCGCCCCCAGAAGACCTCAGGGACTGAGGGTTCCGAGCCCAGGGAGAGATCTGGGAGGAAGCCATCCCCGGAGGGCTCGCGCTCGAGAGAGCGTGTGGAGGCGGAGGTCCGGATCGCTTTGCCTCCGTCCTCCAAGGCGTCGTCGAAGGCATCTCGACACGCATCCAAGCTGCCCGAGACGGAGGCATCTTCCTCGGGGAAGACGGCACCATCGGATAAGGCTAAGCCAGCCAAGGCCCACTCCAAGGGAGCCACTGTCCTACATGACTTGCCGGACAACCCCTTCTTCCCCCCCGAGGACCAAACGATAACGCCGGCATCTTCCAAGAAGAGGCGTCATAAGGAGGTGACCGAGGCAGCTCCACCCAACAAGTCCAAGCCCAAGGACTACACTGGGTCAGGGCACCCAGCCAAGCCAAAGGAGCATGCTTCTCACAAGCAACGCTCCCCTTCCAAAAGGGCCTCGGCGATGGTCCCTTCACGCCCAGAGACTTCTGCCGCTGCGCATGCGGCCACTGTGCTGACCACACCGCTGCCGCCGGCACAAGACCTTGCCACCGTCAGTGAGCCTACCTCCCCTCGGAGGCAGCCATCCCTTCTCTCCTTCCATTCGGACATGGAGGAAGCTGACCCTGGCTCTGACATGGACGAGCCACAGGAGCCGGACACTGACATGTTCTTTGATACCGAGACCCAGAGGTACTACATGTCAGTCCCGAAGGAGACGGCCTTTAGGGAATTCACCAGGCTTAACCTGCGCCCGGCGGTTCCCCAGACAGATAAACCACCATCTTCCCATGCTGTGGCGTCGACTTCGGTTCCTTGCCGCCTGTCTCCTGAGCCAATGATCCCTCGGATCCCAGCCCGCACTCCATCCCGAGCCGAGGTCGCAGACATTCCCCTGACGTCTGACTCCGATTCCGACCAAGATCCCTTGCCTCCATCGCGGGAACCGTCGGAAGGGGAAGACGATCCATCCGAACCGCCCTCACCCCAAGCCATGCATCACCCGGGCTCTTCATCTCCAACCGATGATGTCCGCTCCTTCAGCGAGCACATCATTAAGATGTGCTGAACCCTGGACATCGAGCTTTCCCCTCCTGAGGAGGAAGCTCGCGATCCTGTGGAGCGACGGGTCCTTGGTCGTGTCCCCACGCCTCCCTGCATCCCGATGTTGCCTTCTCTGCAGTCCATCGTTCAGAGGTCATGGGATGCCCCGACTTCGCTCGCTGCGTCCTCCAGGAAGGTCTGTAACAGAAATTTCAGGAAACTTAAATTTCTAGGATTGGCAGAGCAATAGGATTGGCAAGAGGACCTAGTAATTGAAAATCCATAAGTTTATTTCCAATTGTCGACAAAGAAAAACAATGAACTCAGTGGAATTCAAGTTCCAAAAAGCTGAGGCCCCGAACAAGACAAAATGGCTCTTTTTATATTATTCAAGACAAAGAAGCTTCTTCTATACACCTGATTGGGTAATTACAATTTAAACATACAGAATTCTTACAATCAGAACAGAAATACATACATACATTAAAACTGCATCATCACTCCTTACCCCCTCCTGTAGCCTTCCTCCTAACCTTGCTTCTGAATGTCAACTATGTGTCCTTATCTCAGTAGTTTATGTTATGTCTTTTTACTGGTGCCAGCTTCCATCCAGGTCAAGATGCACTCATTATTCCTTTGCTCTAGTTTTTCTAAACTCCAAGCCTTTATTTCAAAAACCATCTCTCTGGCTGACAAAGGTGACTCCATCTTTCTATAGTTTTTTTATTTCAACAAGGAATATTTCCACCACAGGTCGAGATGCTATATCGGATCTCTCCGCCGGGCTGTCTGTGGTTGGCTGACCACCCCAAGCAAAACTCGGCGATTGTGGAGGGGGTGCAGCAGACCTTTGTGCCCAAGCAAGCGATGTCCCCGGCAGATCGAGAGGCCAAGAAGATTGATGGCCTAGCTAAAAAGGCTTATTCATCGGCTGCCCTCAACTACAATGCCTGTATGGGGGCCTACATTCAGGCTTTGATGGAGGGGATTTCACCCATCATCCCTGACGTCCCAGATGAGGTCCAACGCCGCTTGGTGGAGATCCACGATGAGGCCCACTCGATCGGGAGCTGGATCATCACCGCCTCCAGGAACGTCACCGACTGCGCGAGTCGAGGCATGGCAGCATCGCTGGCTCTGCGCCGACATGCTTGGCTGAGGGGGTCGGACCTCAACGCCAACGTCAAATCGGCAATTGAGGACATGCCCCTGGACGGTACCGGTCTCTTCCATGCCGACACTGACGAGCGTCTGAACCGCAAGTTCAGAATGAAGGCGGCAGCAAAAAAGCACGGGATGTCGTCGACCTCCATCTCGCCCTTCAGGAGGAGGCACCGTCCTTGGCCACTGCAAGGTCAGTCCCAGGGTACCTTCCCTCAGGACCGACAGCCCCATCAGCAGGTTCACAGAGGCGTCGTTATCCCTCACAGACTTCCTCCTCCTCTGGTCGTCGTAATTTCCCGCCTCGGTACCGCAAGTCCCGCCGGCAGGACACCGACCAGGGGAAGAAGAGAGCCTGAAGGGACGCAGCGCACTTCGTTTCCCCTCCGTCCCTTTTTTTTTGGACATCCTGAGTCCCTTTGTTAACACCTGGGCCTCAATAACATCGGACTCGTGGGTTCTCAGCATCATCCGTAGGGGTTATGCCCTCGAGTTCCAAGAGCTCCCCCCAACCGGAGCCTTTATGTCCACTCTCCCCTCGGACACCCTTCTCGACGAAGTGCGCACTTTGCTGAAAAAAGGGGCAATCTCCCCTCTACCGCCCGACCAATGTTCTAGGGCCTTTTTCTCCAGGTACTTCATGGTACCGAAGGCGGATGGTGGCATCAGGCCCATCCTGGACTTGAGACAATTGAACCTGTTCCTCGAATACCGTCGTTTTCGAATGATAACCTTGGCCTCCATTCTACCTCTGCTCCATCAGGGTCTGTGGTTTGCGACCGTCGACCTGAAGGATGCCTACTTCCACATCAGGATCTGGGAATCTCACCGAAGATTCCTCGCCTTCGCTGTGGGCTCCGCCGCGTATCACTACAACGTCCTCCCCTTCGGTCTTGCCACGGCACCGAGAGTCTTCATGAAGTGCATGGTACCGGTGGTGGCGTACCTCCACCAAAGAGGGTTCATGGTCTTCCTGTACCTGAATGACTGGCTGTTCGCTGCCGAATCCCGGAGAGAACTGCAGGAGGCACTCTCGTTCGCCTTACACCTTTTAGACTCCCTCGGTCTGGTCATCAACCGGGAAAAGTCCCACTTCACACCTTCCAGACAGGCCAAGTTCATCGGGGCCATCCTCGACTCCGAAACATGCTCCGCATCTCTCCCTCCGGATCGTTTCCAGGCACTGACGGCTTCGATCAGGCACTGCATCTCTCACAGAAGGGTGAGGGCCAAGGATGTTCAAGTCGCCCTGGGCCACATGGCGTCGACGACGTTCGTCACACCATGGTCAAGACTCCATCTTCGACCTCTACAGTCCTGGTTCCTCTCGGCCTTCTCCCCGATGGAAGACCTTCCGTCCAAGTGGCTCACGGTACCGAGACCTGTAGCCACTTCCCTCAGATGGTGGTTGGACTGCCGTAACGTGTTCATCGGAATGCCCTTTCATCAGCCTCAGCCCCAACTGACTCTGACAACAGATGCATCCCTGGAGGGATGGGGCGCCCACCTGCTCGACCTAGTCATCAAGGACAGGTGGTCTGCCCAGGACAAGCTTCTCCACATCAACGCTCTGGAAATGCTGGCAGTAGAAAGGGCACTGAGATCATTCGAATCCGTTGTCACAGACAAGGTGGTCCTCCTGAGGATGGACAACACCACCGTGATGTACTACATCAACAAACAGGGGGGCACCAAGTCCAGGACCCTGCTCGACCTCACTCTCCGCATCTGGGACTGGTGCATACAGAGACATGTCCTCCTCCAGGCGATTCATCTTCTCGGAGAGGACAACGAGCTGGCGGATCGCCTCAGCAGATCCCCCTCGGTGTGCCACGAGTGGAGGCTTCACCCCGAGACGGTCAGCGACCTCTTCGACCGGTGGGGAAATCCCCGGATCGACCTCTTCGGGACCAGGTGGAACAGCCACTGTCCCCAGTTCTGCTCCAGGAAGCGAATGGACGGATCTCTCGGAGACGCATTTGCTTTCCTCTGGACGGGAGAGCTCCTCTACGCCTTCCCTCCGTTCCCTCTTATCATCAGGGTGGTGTCCAAGATGACAACGGACCGGTCGCATGCGATCCTGATCATGCCGTGGTGGCCGAGACAACCTTGGTTCGCATCCCTTCTCCACCTCTCCAAGAGATGCTTCCTTCACCTCGATCCTCGCCCGGACCTGCTGTCGATCCAGGACGGATGGATTCTCCATCCAGACATCGAGAGCCTACCGCTGGTGGCCTGGAGGATACGGCCCTGACTGCCCTGCCGGAGGCGGTGAAAAAGGTGATCCTAGCTGCAAGGAAACCTTCCACCCAGCGGTCCTATGCCCTGAAATGGAGGAGGTTTAGCGTCTTCCTTGATCGAAAGGGCTTGTCTCCTGCTCAAGTGTCCATTCCAGTGGTGCTGGAGTTTTTGATGGCGCTTTTGGATGAGGGGCTGTGCCTCGCATCCATTAAGTGCTATTTGTCTGCCATTTGTGCTAAGTACCATTTCGGGGGGAGGGCTTCCTTTTTCAGGGATCCCTTGGTGAAGGGTTTCCTTAAGGGATGTGCCAACTTGTATCCTCCTGTGTCGGTACCGGCACCGGCTTGGAGCTTGGAGGGGGTACTGTCCGCACTCCAGTCCAAGCCCTTTGAACCGATGGCTACGGCAGACTTGAGACTACTGACTTGGAAAACTGCCTTTCTTGTGGCCATCACCTCTGCCCGCCCTGCGGGCGAACTCTGTGCCTTGTGGAGGGACCAGCCCTTCCTGAGGTTTCACAAGGACAAGGTGGTCCTTCGGACAGACATTACTTTCTTGCCCAAGGTTGTGTCTGCTTTCCACATGTGCCAGGACATTGTGTTGCCTACTCTCGCATCCAATCCGACCTCGGATGCGGAGCGAAGCCTGCACTCTCTTGATGTCAGGAGAGCGCTGGCGTTTTACCTGGACAGAACTGCTGCCTCCAGTCGGTCCGAGAGACTTTTCCAATGCTACTCGGAGCCGAAGAAGGGGTTGCCTGTGTCTGCGCAGAGGTTTTCCAAATGGGTGGCCGGTACCATCCACCTCTACTATGAACTGTTGGGCAAACCTCTCCCTGGCAGGGTTCGGTCCCATTACACAAGGGCAATGTCAGCATCCTCTGCATTCCTGTCGGGGATTCCCTTGGAGGATGTCTGCAAGGCTGCTGTCTGGTCCCAGCCATTGACTTTTATAAAGCACTATAAGTTGGACACCAGAGCCATCCGAGACGCAGCTTTCAGGAGGGCTGTGTTGGTTTCAGGGTTGCATTGATTGCACTACTGATGGTTTGTGTTTCAACACTTATGTACATAATGTCTCTCACTGTTTTACATTCTGTTGAATGTGGTTTTGCACAATTTCGATGGGACTGGTCTTGCACGACCTCTTGTTCCCTTCTCAGGTTTAGCAATGTTATTGCTATGTTTGGTCTGTGCATCAAGAAAAAGGCTCTCTTTTATGGTTCAAGGTGTTTATTGTTCCAATAAATATGCCTTTGGTTTACCATAGGTTTGGTCTCAGGACACTCCCTCCGCCGCTTACCTAAGCTTGTCAGTCTAAACCCATTTGTATGATTCGCAGAGACCACGAAGAAGAAGGACAGGTTGCTTACCTGTAACAGTATTTCTTCGAGTGGTCATCTGTGAATACATACAAATCCCACCCGTCCATCCCCTCAGTGTCCTGCTCTTATTGGCTCTTTCCATCGCCTGCTTGGCGGAAAAATTGCGGAACTGGGGAAAGAGCGGGAAGGCAGGGGCCTTATAACGGGTGGGCGGAGTTACCGCCAAAAAGTTTCTATATGTTGCAAAGTAAACTTTGCCCAGTGATTCCAGAAGGTTCCGAACAGCACTGCGCAGGCGCAGTAAAACCCATTTGTATGTATTCGCAGATGACCACTCGAAGAAATACCGTTACAGGTAAGCAACCTGTCCATCCCTGACAGATGGCTATCCAGCCTCCGTTTGAAGACCTCCAAGGAGGGAGACTCCACTACACTCCGAGGAAGGAGTGTGTTCCACTGTCGAACAGCCCTTACTGCCAGGAAGTTCCTCCTAATGTTGAGGTGGAATCTCTTTTCCTGCAGCTTGCATCCATTGCTCCAGGTCCTAGTCTCTGGAGCAGCAGAAAACAAGCTTGCTACCTCCTCAATATGACATCCCTTCAAATATTTAAACAAGGCTATCATATCACCTCTTAATCTTCTCTTCTCCAGGCTAAACATCCCCAGCTCCATAAGGCGTTCCTCATAGGACATGGTTTCCAGACCTTTCACCATCTTAGTTGCCCTGCTTTGGACACACTCCAGTTTCTCAATGTCCTTTTTGAATTGTGGCGCCCAGAACTGGACACAATATTCCAGGTGGGGCCTGACCAAAGCAGAATATAGTGGCACTATTACTTCTCTTGATCTAGACACTATACTTCTATTGATGCAGCCTAAAATTGCATTGGCCTTTTTAGCTGCCACATTGCACTGTTGACTCATGTTCAACTTATGGTCTACTTGGATTCCTATATCCCTTTCACATGTTGTCTCCTTAAGCCAGGTTTCCCCCATCCTATATCTGTGCATTTCATTTTTTCGCCCTAAGTGCAGTACCTTACATTTCTCTCTGTTGAAGTTCATTTTGTTAGCTGTGGCCCAGCTTTCTAGTCTATTCAGGTCATTTTGAATGTTGATCCTGTCCTCTGGAGTATTAGCTATTCCTCCTAATTTGGTGTCATCTGCAAATTTGATAACTATATCCCCAATTTTTCCTCCAAGTCATTGATAAAGATGTTGAACAGTACTGGGCCCAGGACAGAACCCTGTGAACAAATTATCAATTTCGTCCTAAAAAACAAACAACCTGGATCTTTTTCTAAATATTTTGCTATTTCTACAATTAAAGTTTCTTCTAGTTTCTCATCTTTATCCTCTGGAATACCTCTAATTTTTACACATTTCTCTTTCAGCTTCTGTTCCCAAAGTGCCCTTTCGTCCAAATCTTCATCTCTTTTATTTAAAAGTTTTCCATAATCTGTTTCTAATTTCTCACTTCTAAATTCCAGAATATCCACTCTTTGTTTTGTTCTTTGAATCTCCACCGTTAAACTATCGACAGTTTGTTTAATCTCTTTCAAATCAGTCCGAATTTCTTTCAGATCCGATCTTATCTCTTGCTTAATTTATTTTTAAAAATTATTCATTTCTTTGGCCAAATTAGAGGATAAACTTGCCGACAAATTTTCTATTTTTTTCAAAATTAATTGATTCAAATCCAGTGCATTTATTTTTTCAGTTGAGTTTTGTCTTTGACTTAAGGCCTGAGATTGTGCCTTCTGAGTTTGATTTCTAGTATTCATTTTCTTCTTGTATCTTCAATAATGTCCTCTTCCACTGTTAATCAATAACAAAATCCCACAATGCAATTGCAATAACTACCACTATAACCCAGTCTCTATAATTCACACGTATATCAAGTAATGACTTTTAAGGCCCTAAAGACCTCCTTCTTTATATTGAAATAACTTCGGTTCTCACAGATAATTATCCCCTTTGCATAGCATTAACTAAATCTCCAGCAGGTCACTTCTAAACATACAGTGGACCCTTGTTATACGCTGGGGTTTGGTTCCAAGATTTCCCACTTATAACAAAATCTGTGTATGCTCAAGTCCCATTAAATGTAATGACATAGCAAAATGGTATCCCTTAAAATGATGGAAAATCAAGGTTTGATATTTGAAATTTATACTTTTTTGGAACATTTTCAAACCGTGTATGCTTGAATCCGTGTATAAAAAATCCGTGTATAAGAAGGGTTGACTGTAATATCTTGTAAATCTATATTTTGCTCCATGGTAAACCCCAATTAATGTTCTAACGTTATTAAATCACTGCAAAACTGTTATACAAATCTTGTTTCCTCCCTGTCATCTTCTTATAGGATGTTAATCACTCCCATCAAGCACCGCCTTCTAAAACAATGTAGCGAGAAACTCTAGCAAAAAAGGAAGGAGAGAAACAAAAAGAAAACCCCTAAAGCCCCTAAGTAAGCCTTAATAGTCCCCACATGGCTTTCAACTCGGACCGTTTATCAAAGTATTCGTTATTTATAGAGTCTGCCCCTTGTACCTTTATTCTGTTCCTTCTTCGAACCCACAGTCCATAGTTTAGTCAATTTCTTTCCAATTATCAGTCCACAGAACTTACGTTTTCTATAGCTTTCTTCTTTTATTATCTCCGTCCTCCAAAGAGCCTATCTAGCGTCCTCTCCTCTATGATGATACCGTCGATCCGTCTCTGACCACTCCCGCTGTATCTACTTCCAGCGCTCCGTCGTCCTCTTGTTCCCTGAAGCCTGTCTATATCACTCCTCTATGATCACTTGTCTCTCCTTCCTCCTCCCCTCGTGTGGCTCTTTCGGGATTGGCCTTTTTAGTCACCAACGCGCTTGTACAAAGTGCAGGATGAGTCCTTCCTGAATCTTCATTCGCGAAGCAAAGCCATATATATATATATATACACACACACACACACACACACACACATATATATATATAAAACATATATTATAGATATATAATAGTTATAAATATAGTTATATATATTATATATTATATATGATAATATAAAATTATTATATATTATATATTATATATGATAATATAAAATTATTATATATTATATATGATATACATATATTCAATATATATATATTTAATATATATATTAATATATATGATATATACTAATATATAAATATTTATATTGAATATATATATATATATATATATATATATATAATAAATTTAAATATATACACATACATACATACATATACATATATATGCTAAATAACATATGCAAAATTATTTGCTACGCTTCATCAACCGTGCCGCAATTAGGTCACTCCCAGTGGACAAAGCAATTAAAAATCAGTGCAGGCTCACGGTCTGCATTAATTAACACAGTGCAATAAGGCAGGAAAAAAAGAATGAAGAGGAAATGAAGTCAACGAAACAAAGGGACCGTTATTGTCTCTTATTTTGTTCCAGCTTTCTCATTCTGACAGTAAAATGATTTTATTCCCTTGATTTAGACCCTAAGTTTCTATTGACTGGGCCAAAGATCGTATGTGCCTTTTTCGCTGCAGTGTCACACTGTTGGCTCATGGTTAGTTTTATGGCCTATTAGGACTCCTAGATCCCTTTTATACATATAAGTGTCCTAAAGCCAGGACAGGACTCCATTGGACACCCCACTGGTCACTCCACTCCAGGATGAAGGAGAAGAGGAGCCATTGCTAGACACTGGGCTCAGGATAGGACCTCACTGGACACTCCACCGGCCACTCCTCTCTAGGACGAAGGAGAAGAGGAGCCATTGCTGGACACTGGGCTCAGGACAGGACCCCACTGGACACCCCACCGGTCACTCCTCTCCAGGATGAAGGTGCAGAGGAGCCATTGCTGACCACTGGGTCCAGGATACAACTGCCACTGCCACCCAACCTGTCACTCCTCTCCAGGATGAATGAGAAGAGGACCATTGATGGACACTAGTCCCAGGACAGGAGCCCACTGAACACCCCACTGGCCACTCCTCTCAAGTACGAAAGACAAGAGGAGCCACTGCTGGACACTAGGCCCAAGACAGGACCCCACTGGACACCCCACTGGACCACTGGGCCCAGGACACAACTGCCACTGGACACCCCACCGGTCAATCCTCACCAGGACAAAGGAGAAGAGGAGCCATTGCTGGACACTAGGCCCAAGACAGGACCCCACTGGACACCCCACCGGACCACTGGGCCCAGGACGAAGGAGAAGAGGAGCCATTGCTGGACACTGGGCCCAGGACATGACCCCTCTGGACACCCCACTGGTCACTCCTCTCCAGGATGAAGTAGAAGAGGTGCCATGGCTGGACACTGGGCCCAGGACAGGACCCCTCTGGACACCCCACCAGTCACTCCTCTCCAGGACGAAGGAGAAGAGGAGCCATTGCTGGACACTGGGTCCAGGACAGGACCCCTCTAGACACCCCACCAGTCACTCCTCTCCAGGAAGAAGTAGAAGAGGAGCCATGGCTGGACACTGGGCCCAGGACAGGATGCCACTGAACAGCCCACCAGTCACTCCTTTCCAGGACAAAGGAGAAGAGAAGCCATGGCTGGACACTGAGCCCAGGACAGGACCCCACTGGACACCCCACCAGTCACTCCTCTCCAGGACGAAGTAGAAGAGGTGCCATGGCTGGACACTGGGCCCAGGACAGGACCCCACTGGACACCAAACTGGTCACTCCTCTCCAGGACGAAGGAGAAGAGGAGGCGTGGCTGGACACTGGGCTGAGGACAGGACCCATCTGGACACCCCACCGGTCACTCCTATCCAGGACAAAGGAGAAGAGGAGCCATGGCTGGACACTGGACCATGGACAGGACCGCTCTGGACACCCCACTGGTCACTCCTCGCCAGGACGAAGGAGAAGAGGAGCCATGGCTAGATGCTAGGCCCAGGACAGGATCCCTCTGGACACCCCAACGGTCACTCCTATCCATATACTCACTATTGGCAGGACAAATTCGGCCCGCAAGAGAAAGAGCATGAAGCAAAACTCCCTTTGCGTGTTCTTGCAAAGGAAACTCCTAGTTGTAAGTGTGTAGTTGTTACAACAAGAAGCAGGCAACTCTGGCTGCGAGAGATAAACATATTTCCTAGAACTATTCCGGTCGTCTGACCTCAGCGGTGACTCAGCTTGGAAGGCTTGGAAGTCTTCCCTGCAGGATGAGGAAGAGGCCATGCAGGAATACATAGAATAATAAAGACGGAAGAGTCCATCACTCCCTCTGCCATTCAGGAATGCAGAGAACATTAGAGTCTTAAGGGTCTAATAAGGGTCCTATAGTCCAACCCTCCTTCTGCCATGAAGGAATACATAGAACATTAGAGTCTTAAGGGTCTAATAAGGGTCCTATAGTGCAACCCTCCTTTTGCCATGAAGGAATACATAGAACATTAGAGTCTTAAGGGTCTAATAAGGGTCCTATAGTCCAACCCTACTTCTGCCATGCAGGAATACATAGAATATTAGAGTCTTAAGGGGCTAATAAGGGTCCTATAGTCCAACCCTCCTTCTGCCATGTAGGAATACAGAAAACATTAGTGTCTTAAGGGGCTAATAAGGGACCTATAGTCCAACCTTCATTCTGCCATGCAGGAATACATAGAACATTAGAGTCTTAAGGGTCTAATAAGGATCCTATAGTCCAACCCTCCTTCTGCCATGCAGGAATACAGAGAACACTATAGTTATAAGGGCCATATAGTCCAACCCTCTCTTCCACAAAAGCACCATATTAGCACAAGCAACACAACAGCAAAGGAGGTGGAAGGGGAACAAACACGACAACTCACTTCCATCCCCAAGGGAGGAAATGGAAGCCAGCTGTTTCCTCTCCCAACGAAATGGCCTAATTTCCTATTCGGAAATCGCAACTCAACAACTTCAGGACTGGGCCAGATCTCCAAAATGCCAGGTTTCCGTTTTAATGTTTCTGCCAGGCAGGAATACATAGGATCCTAGAGTCGGAAGGTGCTACTAAGGGCCATAGAGTCCAACCCTCCTTCTCTCATGCAGGAATACATAGGATCCTAAAGGTGCTACTAAGGGCCATAGAGTCCAAACCTGTCATGCAGAAATACATAGGACACTAGAGTCAGGAAGGACTAGTAAGGGTCCTATAGTCCAACCCTCCTTCTGCCATGCTGGAATACATAGGATCCTAGAGTGAGAAGAACTATAGGACCTTTAGTAGTCCCTTCCATCTATATTATTCTACGTATTCCTGCATGACAGAATGTGGGTTGGACTATATAACCCTTAGTAGTTCCCTTCCATATTTATTATTCTATCAGACACTGACCATAGAAAGGCACTGGAGATTCCTAGAGAGGACACTTCCCTAGGCATTTTTGTAGCTCTTCCAGCGTTATTCTATGGCCAACGTCCAGCAGAGGTTGACCATAGAACTCTGGACCTAGAGATTCCTAGAGTGGCAGTAGGCTCAATCGCTGGGGTCCATCCCACATTTCAGGAGGCCAACAAATTAGTCTAATGTCAGATTTCATCCGGGTTCGAGATGCGCCTTAACACGACACTCCTTATCATTTATTCATAAACTCACCGAAACGCAATGGTGAGTCCTTGAATATTATTAACAACTCAGCATGTAAGGAATGATAAAATAATCATCGTAGAGAAGGTTAAAATCCAGCCGTGGGAATTCATGTTTTCGATTACTATCTGTGTCAACGGCGCTCCCTTGTGGAAAAGACTCGGAATTGCGTCGCGGAGGAACCGTTACGAAACTCAGTTAAAGGTTACTATTACGATGATGATGATGATGATGATGATGATGATGATGATGATGATGATGATCTCTCCTTTGGTCAAAAGGATGTTATAACATGATAAATAATGATGATGATGATGATAATTATTATCTACCGTTCGATTGAATAAAATAATAATAATAATAATTAAAATGTTATAAAACATATAAATAATAACAGTAATAATTTGTAATGTTATAAACATATAAATAATAATAATAATTGATTGATTGATTGATTAATAAAATTCCAATTTTCTTCTGCTTAGCGAAAGCGTGCTTTGCTCTATGCCGCGTGTTGCGATTCATTAAAATGTTTGCATTTAAATGGATTAAAGCCGTTAAACAACTGCAGTTCTTAACCTTTGACCTTTTTGACTGTATCTGACTATCCTTCCTAGCCAGCAATGCATTCTGAGGGATGCAGTCTGGAACCGTAGTCCGGGGAATTTGCAAAACGGAAGCCATGTTTTGCAAAACATCTCATCCTTGCAAATCAATTAACAAAGGCAATTAAGTCCTTCAAAGGAGGAAAATGACAGAAACTTGAGTAGCCAAGCAACTAATTAGTAGTGGAGCAATTAATGACCTCCAGATGGTGCAAAATTTTGGCTTGGGAACAAGGTTATAACGGGAGAGACCCTCAGAGAAGAATGGCACTTTTAGGAGTTGCATTTTGTGCAGTTTTGTTTTCTGGAAAAGCTACTTACACTGGATGCAAAACGTACTCGTTGGAAGAGTTTTTGGACTCCATGTCCCACAATCCACAGCTAATATTGACCTGGGAAGGATGGGGGATACAGCCCAAACTTCTTCTGCCATGCAGGATTACATAGAATTCTTCTGCAATGTAGGAATACATAGGATCCCAGAGTCAGAAGGGACTACAAAGGGCCATACAGTCGAACCCTCCTTCTGCCATGCAGGAATACATAGGATCCTAGAGTCAGAAGGGACTACTAAGGGCCATATAGTCTAAATCTCCTTCGGCCATGCAGGAATACATAGAATAATACAGACGGAAGGGGCTACCAAGGGCCATATAGTCCAACCCTCCTTCTGCCATGCAGGTATACATAGAATGATAAAGACGGAAGTGATATACTTTCTCTGCGTCATCTCAAAAGCCGCGAATGAGACGACGACGATAACGAGACGATATAACGTGGCGCAATCACTCACCCAAAAAGACCACACGGATTTCAACAGGTTTGAACAGTAATAATAATACTCCATTTTGTCCGGCTTTTTAAAAGCCTCGTCTCTTTTGATTCTCGGTGGAAAGTTACGAGCATCAATTATTCATCTGTTCGCTCGTTCGTTCTCTTGAAAAAAGATCTTTGCAAAGCCAGCAGAAAGTATCACGTGACGGCCACGTTATTTTAACATATACCATCCTTCTGCCATGCAGGAATACATAGAACACTAGAGTCGGAAGGGACTAATAAGGGCCATATAGTTCAACCCTCCTTCTGCCATGCAGGAATACATAGGATCCTTGAGTCGGAAGGGACTACTAAGGGCCATCTAGTCCAACCATCATGAGGGGGAGAGAGGCCTGGCCTGGAAGACAAAGAGCCCTCCTTCTGACCACCATCTTGAGGGGGGGAGAGGCAGGCCAGCAACAACAGGCCTTGCCTGGAAGACAACATTCTCCCCAACTGTCATCTTTCGGCCTCTGAGGGAGAGAGAAGGCTGGCCCAGTACCATCAGGGGCTAGCCTGAAGAAAGAGGCTCCTCCCTCCCCAACTGTCATCTTTCGGCCTCTGAGGGAGAGAGTAGGCTGGCCCAGTTCCATCAGGGGCTAGCCTGAAGGAAGAGGCTCCTCCTTCCCTAACTGTCATCTTTCGGTCTCTGAGGGAGAGAGAAGGCTGGCCCAGTACCATCAGGGGCTAGCCTGAAGAAAGAGGCTCCTCCCTCCCTAACTGTCATCTTTCGGCCTCTGAGGAAGAGAGTAGGCTGGCCCAATACCATCAGGGGCTAGCCTGAAGAAAGAGGCTCCTCCCTCCCTAACTGTCATCTTTCGGCCTCTGAGGGAGAGAGAAGGCTGGTCCAGTTCCATCAGGGGCTAGCCTGAAGGAAGAGGCTCCTCCCTCCCTAACTGTCATCTTTCGGCCTCTGAGGGAGAGAGAAGGCT
Source organism: Sceloporus occidentalis (assembly GCA_023333645.1). Lineage (NCBI taxonomy): Eukaryota > Metazoa > Chordata > Lepidosauria > Squamata > Phrynosomatidae > Sceloporus > Sceloporus occidentalis. The sequence goes on from JALMGF010000177.1 coordinate 1,263,183, forward strand.
GGCCCAGTACCATCAGGGGCTAGCCTGAAGAAAGAGGCTCCTCCCTCCCTAACTGTCATCTTTCGGCCTCTGAGGGAGAGAGTAGGCTGGCCCAGTTCCATCAGGGGCTAGCCCGAAGGAAGAGGCTCCTCCCTCCCTAACTGTCATCTTTCGGCCTCTGAGGGAGAGAGAAGGCTGGCCCAGTACCATCAGGGGCTAGCCTGAAGAAAGAGGCTCCTCCCTCCCTAACTGTCATCTTTCGGCCTCTGAGGAAGAGAGTAGGCTGGCCCAGTTCCATCAGGGGCTAGCCTGAAGAAGAAGAGCCCTCCCTCCGGTCCATCTGCCTTGGTCCAGGCCTCAGAGGGAGAGAAGAATGCTGGACCTGATTCCTTCCCTCCCTCACCATTCCCTTCTCCTTTTGTGTCGTGTCTTTTAGATTGTAAGCCTGTGGGCAGGGAACTGTCTGTTATCCCTTCTATTGTAAACCGCTCAGATTCCCAGTGATTGGGTGGTATATAAATAAAACCTATTATTATTATTATTATTATTATTATTATTATTATTATTATATACAATACAATATATGTATTGTATATTATCCATTGTATTTTTATATTGTATTGTATACTGAATTTCTTGTACACCGCTATGATCTATTTGGAATAGCTGTTTATAAATAAAACGTATTATTATTATTATTATTATTATTATTATTATTATTAACCCTTCTTCTGCCATGCAGGAATACATAGAACACTAGAGTCGGAAGGGACTAATAAGGACCATATAGTCCAACCCTCCTTCTGCCATGCAGGAATACATAGGATTTATTCTATCTACAGACACCTTTCAACTTACTTTCTGGAAACGAGTGAACTACAAAGCATTTACACAACCGAGGAAGAGCTCACTACCGTCGGCCAATGATCCGTCCTCTTCTCTCTGTAGAAACTCTGACTCTGCCACTGTATCAATGAATAAGGCAAATTTTTCAGTAGCGGTTCCTCGATGTCTTTCTGTGGAGAAACAGATGAGAGGAATACGGTAATTTATGCAAATATAGTTTTAAGCCACACCCACTTCATGTCTCCGCAACACAATTTGGGTCAATTATCCTTGCTATCACTTCATATGCAGATGATATACACGTTTTGCGCCACAACTGGACTTACTTTTTTCCCGTCAGAGACTAAAACGCCACACGATGACACACTCCATTGGCTCAAGCGGTCATCTGCCATTTTGCGCAGGACGCTCCAGTGATCCTCGACTTTTTGGCTGAAAGCGAACCCGCCGCTCCTCGCTTTGGCCTGGCGCACCTTTTCAGAATAGGAGTGTCTCAGATCCGGCAGAGTGTTCGCGAAACCGCTCCCGACGGCACACGGATCCAGTCTGCTATTGGCCGCTGAAGGGTCGCTGCTGTTCCCGAACCCACTCAAGTCAACATTCACGCGCGGGTCGGCTTCCTTGAGGACGCTCACCTCTCGTTTAAATCTCATCTCTTTCAATATAGCGCCCTCAATGGATCGGTTGAATGGAGGGGATAAATCAATGTCCGTGCCAACGGGAACGCCGATATCCGCACTGTAATTAGTGCGTTTCGCTGTCTGGTACCACCGTACGAGATCCACTCCTTCCTCCTTGTTGATGATGATTTTCTTCCGTGCACTGGCTTCATCCGCGTGTTTGTCCGCCATTTTGTTCTCCCAACGAAGAGGAGGACTACATTTCCCATCTCTGGCTGTCACGAGTTCCTCGTCGAAGCTCTCGGATATATCCTTCTTGTCTGCAGTTCCTGGGGAAATATCTGACCTCCTTTTGCCATAACCGCAAGGCGTTTTACTGGCGGATTGGCACCATTGCATCACTTTTTCACGAGAAAATGTATTACTCTCTTCAGGAACCAGAGATGCCTTTTTAGAGTCCTCTTTGTATTCCGCCATTAATGTATCGAGGTCCAAAACTCTCGATCGATAACCGTCCGCCGTTTTATCCTTACTTACTCCCTGGTTCGGGTCGTTACTCTTCTTTTGCACTGGATTTTCGTGATCCTGGGGTAAAGACCTCAAACACAATGGAGACATTGCTCTGGAGCCGTGGGTTGGAAAATGGAGGTCTACCGTTGTCTCTTTGTCCCGGTTCTGGGTCTCATTCTTTATGTCGGTTAGCGGATATTTAACCGGCGCTCTTTGCGGGATTTCGGAGGGATCCTTGTCTCCGAGATCCTTATCCAGAGATCCTTGATTGTCAGAAAACCTATTACCAGCTGAACGGGTTTTCAGAAAAGTAGTGCTCGGCAGAAGAGGGGCGTCATGCGCTAGCAGAGAAACGTATTCGGTTTTGAGCAGATCCGACAGGTTTCTGGATGCGTTCTCATTTCCATTGGGGATCTGGTACGTAAGGACAAAATAGGTCACCATTGCGCCTGAAGGAGAGAGTTCGTTCTTCAGACCGCCATTCGGACTGGGATTGGCGTTCCTCTTCACAGCGGATCCATCCCAAATTTGGAAGGAGTCCCACCTATTTGGCGCATCTGCTCTCTCTTGAGCCTCCTCCATCCTGAAGGCGTCATGAGGCAACGTCTTCCTCCGCCATCTTTCCACGGGTTTCAGTGGGGAGATGCCACGGACACTTTTCCTGACTCCCTCGTCTGTGTTAGTTTCACAAAATCCATCTTTTTTCGATCTGTGGTTGGGATTGTCTGGCCCTTCTTGCGCCGTTGATATTCCAGACTCGTCTTGACCGGATGTTCTTGGACGCCGTTGGCTCATCTTACATAAATTCGGCTGGATCTCACACTTGTCCGTCGCACTTGTTCTGGATTCGCACACCTCTATCATACCTGGGTCAACTCTGAAACCCTCTGGGAAGCGTTTCACCATTCCAGAACCTTCTTTCACCTTTCTGACGAGCACCACGTCTCTCCGATCTATATCGGTTTCTGCCATCGGCGTAGACATCTTCTCCTCCGCTCGCTCCCAATCCTTACTTCTGTTCGCGAAATACGACGCAATTGCGGTCGCCGGATGTTGTCCACTCCAACTTCTGTCTGCCTCGTCGGTTACTCGTTTGTGCAGCGATCCTTTAGGATATCTCGTCCGTGTCGATTTTACGGTGCTTTCCCCCCGAATCTTTCCAACCTTGAACGTCGAGACTATGGACCCAAACGGCGTCTGCAAAGCCGCCGCCGTCCGTTCTCGTCATCTCTTTCAGAGACCTCCTGCTCCAAAGCGTGACCGCTTTATCCTCCGGCGCCATTGTAATCGCCTCGCTCTGGACCCGATCCCCGATTATTTGGAGGATTTCATACCTCAGTTCTATCCTTTGGTAAATTAACGAGTCTTCGACGGGTTTTGGAGGGGTTTTGTCACACTCCCATGCAGTCGATTGCACAATTTTATCCTCGCTTACAAGCCTCGTTTTCCTCACTCTTTCGGCATCCGTCGCCATGTCGGGAACCTTTCTCGAGGTTACTTTAGCGTCCAGGACTTTCTCCACCCACGATTCCCTGAAATGTCCAGCTTGATCGGCAGAGGGGTCACTCGTCAGCCATGGCACAAAGTGGTTCGCCACTACTATATGTCTCTCCATGTTGTGCTCAAACATAGTCGCCCTGACAGTTTTAACGACTGCGTTTTCGGGGATTTTGATGTTGTGAGTTGCAGCCGAAGCGGGACTGTCGCCTTGTGCCACCGACGCACTTTGTCTCCCTTTCGCCGAGCCGCCATCTTTGTCAGGAAACTCATCCGTAAAAGGCGTTTTCACAACCGGTTGCAGCTTCCATGGATTTCTGGTTTCTCTTCCGCAATGAGGAGTTCTTTCTTTCTGAAACACAAATAAAAATATCTATTTAAGAATTTTTTCTAAATTATGCTTATAATCCGAATATTATATATCATATAACACATTACATAATTATAAATAAACGTGCAAAAATCTGTTATAATAACAAAAAATCTATCACCTAAAGAGGAGAATGAATTACAGATCATTACAAATTGTAAGGTCGTAAAAAAAACTAAATACTTAGGTATCTGGATATCAAACAGAAATATTGATTTATTTGAAAATAACTACAATCATATTTGGAAGAAAATAAGGCAGGACCTTCAGAAATGGTCAAAACTAAACCTCTCCTTCTCTGGAAGAATTGCTGCCATCAAAATGACTGTTCTACCCAGGCTTAACTACCTGTTTACCAATATCCCAATAATCTCTAATTTGAAAAAACTTGAAGAGTGGAACAAGGAAATAAGGAAATTCATATGGGCAGGAAAAAAACCTCGGGTTAAATGGAAAACATTAATTGACCTTAACATGAATGGAGGATTTGACCTGCCAGACTTACAAATATATTTTGAAGCAAATTGCCTTACTTGGGCAAGGGAATGGATAAACTTGACAGATGAAAAACTGCTTGCTTTAGAAGGCTTTAATAATCGCTATGGCTGGCATGCCTATTTATGGTACGACAAACATAAAGTTAACAGGGAGTTTGAACATCATTTTGTGCGAAAAGCAATTCTTAATGTTTGGCTCAAGGTAAAACATCTCTTTTATGTTAAAATACCAGGATGGGTTTCACCCCACGAGGCGTTTTGTAATAGAACTCAGATCTCCAGTTGGCTGAGGTATGAAGATCTACTCTCAAAAGATAATTTGAATAACTTCATGTTTAAGAAACTAGAGAACATTAAGAACATGGATATCCAAAAGCATTGGTTTCTTTATCAACAACTAGCAGAAAGATTTAAAAATGACTCTCTAATGGAAAAATTTGAAATTAAAAATACTGAATTGGATATCGTGCTACGAAAAGAACAAAATAAATTAACATCTAAATTTTATAAAGTTTTGTTACAAAGGAAAGTGGAAGAAAATGTGATAAAGGACTCGATGATACAGTGGGCCAGAGATCTAGGGAAGACAATTGAACTGAAAAGCTGGCATTACGCCAGAGAAAAAACACGAAAGTTCACTGCTTGTCAAAATTTACAAGAAAACTACAAAAAATGGAGTCAAGATGGTACCTGACGCCTGTCAGACTTGCTAAAATTCATAGGGACAGCAGTAGTCAATGTTGGAAATGTGCAAATACAAAAGGCTCCTGGTTCCATGTATGGTGGGAATGCCCCAAGGTAAAGAAATACTGGAGCCAAATTCATGCATGCATAACAAAAAGTCTTGGGATAAATTTCGATTTGACTCCTGAAATCTATTTGCTTAACATGACTAATAGAATCCCTTGGGAAACAGAGAAAAAACATTGGCGTAAAATCCTATACATGGTCTCAGCAGGGAGGTTATTGCTGGCACAATATTGGAAAAGCAATGAAATACCATCAATAGACGAGTGGCTACTGAAGATATACGACATGATGGAAATGGACAGATTAACTAGAATTATTCAGGGAATAGATGAGGAAGAAGTGGAAAGGGAATGGGAGTCATTAAAAAACTTTTGTGACGACAGATGGAAAGGCATGTAAATCATCGCGTATTTAATTGATATTATTAAGCAATCTCATTTAACAAATAGAAAATAGGGTGTTATAATATAAGTAAGCAAATGTATAGACTGGAGTAATAGAAGAAACATGAAGTGCTATAAGGTAACTATTATATGGAGAGTAATAAACACATGTTGTACAACAGGAAGTTTATTTGTCATCAAGATTTTTGAAGATACAGGATCATTATATGTAATAGTTCTGAGTTGAGATGCTTCCGATTAATTTATGTTGATCGTGTTGAATGTTGTATATCTTCATATTTTAAGCAATAAAAATTAAACAAAAAAAAAACAAAAAAAATTATAAATATCTATATCGATAATATATTATATAATTATAGATATAATCTATATCTATATTATATAATTATAGATATATTATCTATATCTATAATATCTTATTAATATTACTACAGATATGCTAGATATAATATATATAGATATAATATATATGTGTGTGTGTATTCATATATATATATATATATATATATAATTATATGTATAGTATTTACAATATATTATAGATTTATCTAATAATAATAATAATAATATGTTTTATTTATAGACCGCTATTCCGCGATGATCATAGCGGTGTACAGTAAAATCGTAATACAATACAAAATACAGTTAAAGGAGGGAGAAGCCTCATCCTTCAGGCAGTCCAAGATGTTGCTGGTCTGCCTGATGGCTCCCTCTGAGGCCGAGATGACAGTTGAGGAGGGAGGGGCCTCTTCCTTCAGGCAGTCCAAGATGTTGCTGGTCTGCCTGATGACTCCCTCTGAGGCCGAGATGACAGTTGAGGAGGGAGGGGCCTCTTCCTTCAGGCAGTCCAAGATGTTGCTGGTCTGCCTGATGGCTCCCTCTGAGGCCGAGATGACAGTTGAGGAGGGAGGGGCCTCTTCCTTCAGGCAGTCCAAGATGTTGCTGGTCTGCCTGATGGCTCCCTCTGAGGCCGAGATGACAGTTGAGGAGGGAGGGGCCTCTTCCTTCAGGCAGTCCAAGATGTTGCTGGTCTGCCTGATAGCTCCCTCTGAGGCCGAGATGACAGTTGAGGAGGGAGGGGCCTCTTCCTTCAGGCAGTCCAAGATGTTGCTGGTCTGCCTGATGGCTCCCTCTGAGGCTGAGATGACAGTTGAGGAGGGAGGGGCCTCTTCCTTCAGGCAGTCCAAGATGTTGCTGGGTCTGCCTGATCTCTCCCTCTGAGGCCAAGATGACAGTTGAGGAGGGAGGGGCCTCTTCCTTCAGGCAGTCCAAGATGTTGCTGGGTCTGCCTGATGGCTCCCTCTGAGGCCGAGATGACAGTTGAGGAGGGAGGGGCCTCTTCCTTCAGGCAGTCCAAGATGTTGCTGGTCTGCCTGATGACTCCCTCTGAGGCCGAGATGACAGTTGAGGAGGGAGGGGCCTCTTCCTTCAGGCAGTCCAAGATGTTGCTGGTCTGCCTGATGACTCCCTCTGAGGCCGAGATGACAGTTGAGGAGGGAGGGGCCTCTTCCTTCAGGCAGTCCAAGATGTTGCTGGTCTGCCTGATGGCTCCCTCTGAGGCCGAGATGACAGTTGAGGAGGGAGGGGCCTCTTCCTTCAGGCAGTCCAAGATGTTGCTGGTCTGCCTGATGACTCCCTCTGAGGCCGAGATGACAGTTGAGGAGGGAGGGGCCTCTTCCTTCAGGCAGTCCAAGATGTTGCTGGGTCTGCCTGATGGCTCCCTCTGAGGCCGAGATGACAGTTGAGGAGGGAGGGGCCTCTTCCTTCAGGCAGTCCAAGATGTTGCTGGTCTGCCTGATGACTCCCTCTGAGGCCGAGATGACAGTTGAGGAGGGAGGGGCCTCTTCCTTCAGGCAGTCCAAGATGTTGCTGGTCTGCCTGATGGCTCCCTCTGAGGCCGAGATGACAGTTGAGGAGGGAGGGGCCTCTTCCTTCAGGCAGTCCAAGATGTTGCTGGTCTGCCTGATGGCTCCCTCTGAGGCCAAGATGACAGTTGAGGAGGGAGGGGCCTCTTCCTTCAGGCAGTCCAAGATGTTGCTGGGTCTGCCTGATCTCTCCCTCTGAGGCCAAGATGACAGTTGAGGAGGGAGGGGCCTCTTCCTTCAGGCAGTCCAAGATGTTGCTGGGTCTGCCTGATGGCTCCCTCTGAGGCCGAGATGACAGTTGAGGAGGGAGGGGCCTCTTCCTTCAGGCAGTCCAAGATGTTGCTGGTCTGCCTGATGACTCCCTCTGAGGCCAAGATGACAGTTGAGGAGGGAGGGGCCTCTTCCTTCAGGCAGTCCAAGATGTTGCTGGGTCTGCCTGATCTCTCCCTCTGAGGCCAAGATGACAGTTGAGGAGGGAGGGGCCTCTTCCTTCAGGCAGTCCAAGATGTTGCTGGGTCTGCCTGATGGCTCCCTCTGAGGCCGAGATGACAGTTGAGGAGGGAGGGGCCTCTTCCTTCAGGCAGTCCAAGATGTTGCTGGTCTGCCTGATGGCTCCCTCTGAGGCCAAGATGACAGTTGAGGAGGGAGGGGCCTCTTCCTTCAGGCAGTCCAAGATGTTGCTGGTCTGCCTGATGGCTCCCTCTGAGGCCGAGATGACAGTTAAGGAGGGAGGGGCCTCTTCCTTCAGGCAGTCCCTGATGTTGCTGGTCTGCCTGATGGCTCCCTCTGAGGCCGAGATGACAGTTGAGGAGGGAGGGGCCTCTTCCTTCAGGCAGTCCCTGATGTTGCTGGGTCTGCCTGATGGCTCCCTCTGAGGCCGAGATGATAGTTGAGGAGGGAGGGGCCTCTTCCTTCAGGCAGTCCAAGATGTTGCTGGTCTGCCTGATGGCTCCCTCTGAGGCCGAGATGACAGTTAAGGAGGGAGGGGCCTCTTCCTTCAGGCTGTCCCTGATGTTGCTGGTCTGCCTGATGACTCCCTCTGAGGCCCAGATGACAGTTGAGGAGGGAGGGGCCTCTTCCTTCAGGCAGTCCAAGATGTTGCTGGTCTGCCTGATGGCTCCCTCTGAGGCTGAGATGACAGTTGAGGAGGGAGGGGCCTCTTCCTTCAGGCAGTCCAAGATGTTGCTGGGTCTGCCTGATGGCTCCCTCTGAGGCCGAGATGACAGTTGAGGAGGGAGGGGCCTCTTCCTTCAGGCAGTCCAAGATGTTGCTGGTCTGCCTGATGGCTCCCTCTGAGGCCGAGATGACAGTTGAGGAGGGAGGGGCCTCTTCCTTCAGGCAGTCCCTGATGTTGCTGGGTCTGCCTGATGGCTCCCTCTGAGGCCGAGATGACAGTTGAGGAGGGAGGGGCCTCTTCCTTCAGGCAGTCCCTGATGTTGCTGGTCTGCCTGATGGCTCCCTCTGAGGCCGAGATGACAGTTGAGGAGGGAGGGGCCTCTTCCTTCAGGCAGTCCAAGATGTTGCTGGTCTGCCTGATGGCTCCCTCTGAGGCCGAGATGACAGTTGAGGAGGGAGGGGCCTCTTCCTTCAGGCAGTCCCTGATGTTGCTGGGTCTGCCTGATGGCTCCCTCTGAGGCCGAGATGACAGTTGAGGAGGGAGGGGCCTCTTCCTTCAGGCAGTCCCTGATATTGCTGGTCTGCCTGATGGCTCCCTCTGAGGCCGAGATGACAGTAATAATGCAGATTATAAATATTTCATATAATTAAAGATATTATAGATATATTTTAAATATTATAGATATAATAATATAATATAATATATATAATATAATAAATGTAAAATAGCTTACTTGCTAATTAGCTTACTTGCTGTTTACCGCTATGATCTTTGGAATAGTGGTATATAAATAAAACAAATTAAAATTAAATTAATTAATTAAATGTAAAAGAGCGGGATACAAATAAATAAAATAATAAAATAAATAACATTTATATCTATACTATAAATATATCAATCTATATAAATATTATTAAATATTATTAAATATACATTACAGATAAAATACAATAATATAGATATTATAGATATTATATCTATAATATATTATAAATATTATATATAAATACAACAATATATAATCTATAATATGCTACAACAATAATCTATATTATATATTTAAATATTATAGATATAATATATAAATATATTATTAAATATATAATAGATATTACAAATACAATAAAATAGATAGATAGATATTACAGATATCTACTATACATTATTATATTATTCAAGATTTAGATATTATAAATAATTGCATACATATATATATATATATATATATTTACACATATATAAAATAAATTATATAATACCTATAATTTATAGATAGATAGATAGATAGAGAGATAGATAGATAGATGATATAATATACCCTTAAGGATTTTGGATATTATAATCTAGATATTACAGATATAATATATTTTAAATGAACGATGGTCAGATAGGCACCACTTTTGCCGCAACTCCTGACATAACCTTTCCTCCTTCTCCTGGTGCAGGGTGGCTCCGCGAGGGAAATAATCCCATAATTTGATTACAATTAAGTCATTCTTAAAACACAATGTCCTACTTTCCTTTCTTTCTTTCATTCAAAGCCATCTGGGCAACTAACACGTCTTAATCCGCCATCCTTTTGTGTTCGAGAGAAAATGCCAAAACCGCACAATGCTTTCCCTCACCTCTCTAGCGTCCTGCAACTCGCCAGGCAGCTTCCGCGTCGCATCCAGCGGCTTCTCGGGTGCCGGTGAGCCAGAAAACCTATTTATATGTGGGACGAAATGTGCACATAATCACAGATCCTGTTTTATTCCTATGCGAAACAAAAGGCATCTTCACTTTGCTGCGGAAGCGTACCATAGAGTTGCACTGGAGGACCTACAAATGCCTAGAGAGGACACTTCTCTAGGCATTTAATAGGACTTTTAGTGCAATTCTCTGGTAAGCATGACTCCCTATCCAACCATTGAGTCAATGGGTCTACTCTAGTTAGGTCCAAGCATTGAATCTATGGGATTTACCAATGGGTTGGACCCTGCATCCAACCATTGAGTCAATGGTTGAGTCAATGGTTGAGTCAACGGTTGGGTCAACGGTTGGGTCAACGATTGGGTCAATGGTTGAGTCAATGGTTAAGTCTACTCAACTAGAGTACAGACCCATTTATCTACGGAATGGACCTGCCATTCACCCATTGAGTCAATGGTTCTACTCTAGTTGGGTCTAAGCATTGAATCTATAGGATTTACCTAGGGGTTGGACTCCACATCTAACCATTGAGTCAATGGTTGGGTCTCTACCCAACTAGAGTAGAGACCCAACCATTGAATACATGGGATTTACTTATGGTTTGGACTCCGTACTCAACCACTGAGTCAACGGTTGGGTCAATGGTTGAATCTACTCAACTAGAGTAGAGACCCAACCATTGAATCCATGGGATTTATCTATGGGGTGGACCGTCCATTCAACCAATGAGTCAATGGGTGTACTCTAGTTGGGTCTAAGCATTGAATCTATAGGATTTACCTATGGCTTGGACTCCACATCCAACCATTGAGTCAATAGTTGAGTCAATGGTTGGGTCTCTACCCAACTAGAGACCAAACCATTGAATCCATGGGATTTACTTATGGGTTGGACCCTCCATTCAACTATTGAGTCAACAGTTGGGTCTCTACTCTACCCAGCTAGAGTAGGGACCCAACAATTGAACCCATGGGATTTACTTATGGGTTGGACCCTCCACTCAATCATTGAGTCAATGGTTGGGACTCTACTCTACCCAACTAGAGTAGAGACCCAACCACTGAATCCATGGGACTTATTTATGGGTTGGACTCCCTACTCAATCGTTGAGTCAACGGTTGTGTCTCTACCCAACTAGAATAGAGAACCAACCATTGAACCCATGGGACTTACTTATGGGTCGACTCCCTACTCAACCATTGAGTCAATGGTTGCGTCTCTACCCAACTAGAGTAGAAACCCAACCATTGAACCCATGGGACTTACTTATGGGTCGGACTCCCTACTAACCACTGAGTCAATGGTTGGTTCTCTACCCAACTAGAGTAGAGACCCAACCATTGAACCCATGGGACTTATTTATGGGTCAGACTCCCTACTCAACTGTTGACTCAATGGACCAAAGTCAACATTTACAACCCAAAACTCACATCTTCATCAAGTCCGAAGAAAGGGGCCGAGATTGAAAAGACCGCTGAAGGTTGTAATGTTTGAGGTCTGCATTGTCTACAGTCAGTTCTTTGATCCTCTGTTGAATGTTCATAACCTTCATCTCTTTCGCGGAGCTTCCGGGGAGGGGTTCCGCATCTGCCGCAGATGACGTGTTCGCCGCCGGATCCGGGGTATCCGCTGTATTCCAGACACCTTTCGAAGATTCGTTTTCGACCTCCGCATGATCCTTGGTGTTTTCGACCCTGAAACGAGACTCGTTATGATTTAGGACTGAAGACGGCAGTTTGCTTTTGTCCGAAATCGCCACAAGATCTTTGTCGTGATTTTTGCACCACGGGTTTTTCTTCTTGAAACCGTCGCCCAGAGTGGACTTCCAGATTGGCGGCACGGCTTTGCTTTCGTCAGCGACTGCCAGATTTGGTTTCGAATAATCGGACAGAATTGAACCCGGCGTTTCATTACGTTCGGACTGGCGAGATGTCCTCTGCGCCAATAAATTTTCGAACTTCGTGCTGAGATCCATCGACAGCAGTCTCAGTTTGCGACCACACGGTTTTTTGGGTTTCGCCTTGTCGGGGATATCAGTAACGCTCGTTTTTTGATCTTTTAACAATTCCAAGAAGATAGTGGACACCGGTCGCGGCTTCGTCCGTGCTGCACCCATCACACATCTTCCGATATTGGCAGATCCCAAAAAGGTATCTTTTCTTTCGAGGGATTTATTACGCGGTGTCCATAAATCCGCTGATGGAGAAGAAACATAATCTTGTCGAGCACTGCAAACGGCGAACACTTTATCCAGATTTACTTGTGCTTTACCTTTCTCGCTACTTGCTGTTTCGAAGAGGATGATGGTATTCGATGGCGGGTTTGGATAAAAAGGTATACTCGCCGCAAAGTCCTTGGAGGATTTGTTCTCAATTGATTTTTGGTCCAACAATGGTGAGACCATTGATACTTTCACCGCCGCCACCGCATCTTCGTATTTGAGGGTCGCTACGGGAGGTCTGACTGCGGCAAACGTTTCCCAAGACTTCTCCCTCGAGAACAGCCGAGGGGTCAAGCACAGCCGGGAGGTGGCCGGAGGCATGATGGACAGCCAGACGGTGCGGTTCCCGTATTTGTCCCCCTTGTCCACACGGTCGCCGTTTTTGGTGTCAGAAAATGGGCTGACGAAAGCGCGTTGCAGGGTCATCTCATTCCGCGGCTCACCGATGTTTGTCAAGGCAGTGATAGCGGCGCCAACATTGACTTGTGTCACCATGGCATTCCCCGTCCTGTCAAACGCCACACAGGAGCAGGAAGATCCGCTATCGAAACGGGAAGAAGAACATGGATTAAATTAGGATTTAATTAGGATTCGTACCCGGTCCATTTACGGCAACAGCTACCAGCACAAACGTTTTTTGCAAAAAAAGTGCCATTTACCGTAAAATGGCGCCGTTGAAAGAAGCGGCGGATGGGATCCGGAGTCATCCTGAACATCAATGCCTCTCAAGATGGATGATTCTGTGAATTAAAAAGTGAAATAGGACCCTTATTAGTCCCTTTCGACTCTAGCATTCTATGTATTCCTGCATGGCAGAAGGATTCAATGTATTTCTGCATGGCAGAAAGATGGTTGGACTATATGGCCCTCAGTAGCCCCTTTCGTCTTTATTATTCTATGTATTCTTGCATGTATTCTATGTATTCCTGCATGTATTCTATGTATTCTTGCATGGTGGAAGGTGGGTTGGAGTATAGGACCCTTTGTAGCCTGTGAAGACGCACCCAACTAAAGGTGGTGGCAGATTTGGGTGTGCAACGCCGCTACCCTGATGATATCAAACTCTTCTACCCAAAAAGGCTCTGATGCTGAGTGTAAAGTTCAAAAAGGAGGAAGTTTAATTTAAAGAACAAAATAAAGAGTTTTCTCCTCCCCAGCTCTAAATAACTTGAAATAAAAGATACTTTACAGAATTTCAGCAATCTTCAGGGGGTCATCTTTCTGGGTCTGATCTTGGTTTGATCTCCTCTCTCAGTGGAGCTGGTGCAGGGTCTTTCAGCTCCTGATCTCTTTGTCTTGAAGTAGGTAACTAATTTCTGGTAACTGATTTGGCTAATTACTGGTAACTAAAACGGCTAACGTTCTTGGCAACTAAATTGGCTAACGTGTAAGAAATGCCCTTTCTGGCTGTCTGGGCCTGTTTGCCACCAAAAGACAGGTCTCTGCCTGCTCACAGCAAAGACTGCTCCAAACTAAAAACCTCAAGCTAAAGCAGAGTATGCTGGGAAAGGGCAAACCAAACCTGGAAAAATGCAGGGGATCCTACAGCTCTTCCCGCAACTAATACAATGAATTTTCCTACGCTAAAATATTTTATGGCCTGAACCAACACAAAAGAAAATGCAGGAGAAGATTCAAATAGTCCTGGCAGGACATCACATAGCCCCTTCCATCTTTATTACATAGAATAATAAAGATGGAAGGGGCTATGTGATGTCCTGCCAGGACTATTTGCATGTATTCTATGTATTCCTGCATGTATTCTATGTATTCCTGCATGGCAGAAGGTGGGTTGGACTATAGGAGCCTTTGTAGCCCCTTCCATCTTTATTATTCTATGTATTCCTGCATGGCAGAAGGTGGGTTGGACTATAGGACCCTTTGTAGCCCCTTCCATCTTTATTATTCTATGTATTCCTGCATGGCAGAAGGTGGGTTGGACTATAGGACCTTTTGTAGCCCCTTCCATCTTTATTATTCTATGTATTCCTGCATGGCAGAGGTGGGTTGGACTATAGGACCCTTTGTAGCCCCTTCCATCTTTATTATTCTATGTATTCCTGCATGGCAGAAGGTGGGTTGGACTATAGGATCCTTTGTAGTCCCTTCCATCTTTATTATTCTATGTATTCCTGCATGGCAGAAGGTGGGTTGGACTATAGGACCCTTTGTAGCCCCTTCCATCTTTATTATTCTACGTATTCCTGCATGGCAGAAGGTGGGCTGGACTATAGGACCCTTAGTAGCTCCTTCCATCTATTATTCTATGTATTGCTGCATGTATTCTATGTATTCCTGCATGGCGGAAGGTGGACACGTTGCCGAAATCTGGGCGTGACGGCAATGACTAACAACAACAACAACAACAACAACAACAATGATCGTCTATATTTAGCAAAACTTAAAAACAACACAGAGATAAGTGACATAACTGGCACCGCAAAGCAGGAATGTTTGGAGCAGGAAATGTTTGGGGAGGGAGGGAAGCATTGTTATTATTGTGTCCTCTCGAACCCAGACACACACACACACACACACACACACACACACACACGTAATATAAAATGGATGAAAGGGATGGGTGTGTTGTGTTTCTCAACTGTTGTGTATCTCAGGAAAGCCAACAATCAAAAGGGACATAAAGGGTGTTTGTAGGAAAGTCCCTTCTTTGTGTACAACATGGAGGAGTACCTAGAATAATAAATATAGAAGGGACTACTAAGGGTCACAAAGTCCAACCCACCTTCTGCCATGCAGGAATACATAGAATACATGCAGGAATACCTAGAATAATAAAGACGGAAGGTACAACTAAGGGTCCTATAGTCCAACCCGCCTTCTGCCATGCAGGAATACATAGAATAACAAAGATGGAAGGGGCTACAAAGGGTCCTATAGTTCAACCCACCTTCTTCCATGCAGGAATACATAGAATACATGCATGAATACATAGAATAATAAATATGGAAGGGACTACTAAGGGTCTTATAGTCCAACCCACCTTCCGCCATGCAGGAATACATAGAATACATGCAGGAATACATAGAATAATGCAATGAAGGCTTTGCAAAATCCAAGCCTATAGGGATTTTTAATTCATTAAATGCATGCTTGCAAAGCCCCAAATTACCTGAGGATTTTTTTTGTGCCGGACGCAGAGACCTAAAAAAAGAGGAAGAACAGATTTAATTAAAAGCACGCATTTTGCAAATACGTTTAACGAAGGGTTCTCCGCTATCCATCGCCTGAAATTAACGAACCGCCTGTCGGCAATTAGCTGGGCTTAACCTTGCATCCGTTAATAATCCCTTTAGGAATCCAGAAAGTCCATGTAAAGCAAAAGGAAGGGGGAAAAACCCTTCCCCTTTTTAAAGGCAATGGGGTTTTTGAATGCAACTGGGTTTGTAGTTTTCAGGAGACGCTGGGCTACAGCAAACTACAAATACCAGGATTCCCTTGCATCACATTCGGAAATTGCAAAACAATGTAAAGTTAACTGAGAAATATTGCAAATATAATGCAATGATAATAATAATGCAAACATTGCATGCGTGTGTAATAAGTTGCAAAATCCCTGCAAAGCAGGGTCAGCCTCAGATGGCTCCCAAGCACTGCTAAGGCGATGCTTTGGAGGAAGGAGCCAGAAAAACCAGCTCTTGAGGTGGATTCCTTGCCAGAGAAAACCCCTTGAGAAATTCAACAGGAAACTCGGAGGCACTTACAAACTGGTAGTAAACAACTAGTAAATTGCAATTTGCACAGAGACGTAAACATGCTGGTAATTACGCCCGTTTCTTTCGGGGAGGCCAGGTCAGGTTCCTTAATAACCTTGAGATTAGATGGCTATGATAATAGGATCCGATGTATTCCTGCACGGCAGAAGGGTCCTATGTATCCCTGTATGACAGAAGGGTCCTATGTATCCCTGCATGGCTGAAGGGTTCTATGTATCCCTGCATGGCAGAAGGGTCCTATGTATCCCTGCATGGCAGAAGGGTCCTATGCATCCCTGCATGGCAGAAGGGTCCTATGTACACCTGCATGGCAGAAGGGTCCTATGTACCCCTGCTTGGCAGAAGGGTCCTATGTACCCCTGCTTCGCAGAAGGGTCCTATGTATCCCTGAACGGCAGAAGGGTCCTATGTATCACTGCACGGCGGAAGCATCCTATGTATCCCTGCATGGCAGAATGGCCTTATGGGGAGGGGCCGGTGGGAGCGGCCTTCATAAAGCCGGCCCGCTGGCTTCCCCGAAGAGGACGCCGCCCGCCCTCTTTCCACCAGGGCTGGAGCGGCCCCAGGGGACTTTCTCTTACCGCCAGAGCGGCGTTTTCTAGAGGGGAGGGGTTGGTGGGAGCAGCCTTCATAAAGCCGGCCCGCCGGCTTCCCCAAAGGGGACGCCACTCACACCCATATACCATCAGGGAGGAGTGGCAAGGCAGTTGCCTGCTCCGGCTGTTGTAGATTTTTAGAAGGGAGGGCAATTGTAGGTGAGGGCGTGTTGTGTGTCTTGCTAGTGTTGTCAGGAGCTTGTTGGACATGGTGTGTACTTGGTTTGATGAAGGGAAGGGAGGTGTGGCTGGGGTAAGCGGGGCTCCCATCGGAGTAGTGTGGGGCAAGGGGAGATATAGCGGTAGGAGAGTGGAGTCATATTACAAGGGAAGGCGGGATCAATGTGTAATATCTATCTCACCTTCCATCCACTCCCCTAACCAAAGAGGTCTGCGGGTCAGTCCAACCGTACCACAAACCCTGTCTCTACTCCTATGCAATGCCAGGTCTGTTAAGAACAAGACCCACATAATACATGATCTTGTGGAGGATAAGAACTGCGACCTGGCTTGCATTACTGAGACCTGGCTTGGGCCTGAGAGTGAAGCGGTGTAGGCACAGGCCCTCCCTGCCGGGTACTCAGTTAAGGACCAGATCAGGGTAAGTGGCTGGGGTGGGGGAGTTGCCTTGATCCATAAGAACACCTTTGCCTTGACCAGGAACCATGTCCGCCAGACAGACTACATCGAGTGTATATACCTGACCCTGAAGGCCAAGGACAGCTTAGGGATTCTGTTGGTCTACAGGCCACCCTGTGCTCTAACAGACTCCCTGGCTGAGCTGACACAGCTGGTCTCGGAGCTGGTGTTGGAGTCCCCTAGGCTTTTAGTCCTGGGGGACCTCAACATCCCCTTTGAGGCCGGTTTTGTTCCAACTGGTGCGGCTCGGGAGTTCATGGCTACCATGACTGCCATGGGCCTGTCCCAACTGGTCACAGGGCCCACACATTCTGCTGGTAATACACTCGATGTTGTCTTCTGTACGGACATGGAGTCTCCATGGGCAGAGGTAACAAATATTTCTGCCCTGTCATGGACGGATCACTTCTTGGTCGAGGCAAGTATCAAGGCTACTACCCAGATCCCCCCCCGGGGGTGGCGGACCTATTAGAATGGTCCACCCTCGCAGGCTGATGGAACCCAAAAGGTTCCAAGAAGCCCTAGAGGGCTATTTGGTTGGAACTGACGGCGATTCTGTTGAAGCCCTGACTAACATCTGGGATACTGATCTTTCCAGGGCTATACACAGTATCGCTCCCAAGTGTCCTTTCCGGCCTGCTTCCAATAAAAAGCCCTGGTATACGGAAGATCTCAGGGCAAGGAAGCAGGCTGCACAACGACTAGAGCACAAATGGCGGACACATCAGGACTTAGCTGACAAGACACTCCAAGAGTCTCATTTGAAGGCCTACGGAGTGGCAATAGGTGCAGGGTGGTGAGAGAGCTCACTCAGTTGGCTCCCCCCCTGAACCCACTATTGGAGCCATCTAAAGCCTGCTGCGACGAGTTTAACAACTTCTTCGTGGATAAAATCTCTCGGCTAAGAGCTGATCTCAACGCTGTTATTGGTTCAGAATCAAGAGTAGAGGCGTCCAGAGCTTCCGTGGACTCAGTTGCACTGGATCATTTTGAGTCTGTAAGTACCGAGGATGTGGACAAGATCCTCGGTAGCGTTAGGAAGACGACCTGCTCTCTTGATCCCTGCCCTTCATGGCTGGCAGTTCATGGGGGAACGGCGACAACAGAAATGCTGCATCGTATTATCAATTCATCATTCGGGGAGGGCCGTTTTCCATCTAATCTTAAAATGGCCATTGTAAAACCTTTATTAAAGAACCCCCCCCCTTGACCCCCTAATTCGAAATAATTATCGGCCTGTGTCATTGCTGCCATTTTTAGGGAAGGTGATCGAGAGAGCGGTTGCCTCCCAGCTACAGAGGGTCTTGGAGGAAACGGATTATCTGGACCCATTTCAAACCGGTTTCTGGGCGGGCTATGGGGTTGAGACTGCCATGGTCGCCTTAGCCGATGATCTCCGTCTGGGCATGGACAGGGGTAGTGTGTCCCTGTTAGTGCTCTTGGACATCTCTGCGGCCTTCGATACCATCGACCATGGTATCCTTCTGGATCGCCTGGGGGAGTTGGGAATCGGGGGCACTGCTCTACAGTGGTTCCGTTCCTACCTCTCAGGTAGGTTCCAGATGGTGGAGCTGGGGGACTGTCGTTCTGATAGGAAGGCCTTGACATCTGGGGTCCCTCAGGGAGCGATCTTGTCCCCTATGCTATTTAACATTTACATGAAGCCGCTGGGAGAGATCATCCGGAGACACGGGGCACGGTGTTATCAGTACGCTGATGACACCCAATATAGTCTTCTCTGTGTCTCCGACTGATGCAGTGACTAAGGATGGCATCTCTCCACTCAGTGCCTGTCTGGAGTCGGTAATGGGCTGGATGAGGGAAAACAGACTCAGCTTGAATCCAGAGAAAACGGAAGTACTTGCGATAGGCTCTCCTGGTCCTGGGAAGGAAATTTGTCCACTGGTTCTGAACAGGGTCACGCTCCCCGTGAAGGACACTGTTCGCAGTTTGGGGGTACTTCTGGACTTGTCGCTTCACCTGACTCCTCAGGTGGATGCGACGGTTAGAAGCACCTTCTATCAGCTTAGGCTGATACGCCAGCTGCGTCCCTACCTGGACCGGAGAGACCTTGAAACAGTAGTACATGCACTGGTAACCTCTCGACTTGATTTCTGTAATGCGCTCTACATGGGGCAACCCTTGTACCAAACTCGGAAGCTGCAGTTGGTTCAAAATATGGCCGCAAGGCTGGTCACTGGTAGTTCCAAGGCCAGCCACATAACATCCATATTGAAAGATCTGCATTGGCTGCCAATCCACTTCCGGGCTCAATACAAGGTGTTGGTTATTACCTATAAAGCCCTAAATGGCTTGGGCCCAGAGTACTTGGAGGACCGCCTCTCCCCATACAATCCGCCCCACACTCTCAGGTCAGGTGGGAAAAAACTTTTGAGAGTTCCAAAGATGAGATACGTAGGGACTGCGCAAAGGGCTTTCTCTGCGGTGGCCCTGCAGTCTTGGAACTCTCTCCCTGATGAGCTCCGCTCGGCCCCCTCCCTGGAGTCATTTAAGAAAAATCTCAAGACTCACTTATTCCGCCAAGGCTTTCCCCACATGTCCTGACTGTCATCTTTCCTGTATATTGCGCGTTGTTTAGACTGTTTACTGATTTTAACTGGTTTTAATCATTAGGTATGAATGATGGATTCTTAATGATGTATTTTATTATACGGTTTAATATGGGGGAGTTTTGTGGTCAAATTTCTATCTGTAATTTTGTTTTATGCTGCATTGTATTTTATTATTATCTTGTAAACCGCCGTGATCGAAGGAATGGTGGTATATAAATAAATCTCATTCATTCATTCATTCATGTACACCTTCAGGGCGGAAGTGTCCTATATATACCTGCATGGCAGAAGAGTCCAATAATAATAATAATAATAATAATAATAATAATAATAATGTTTATTTATATACCGCTTTTCCAAATTAGATCAAAGCGGTGTACAACAGGAAGTACAATACAAAGTCAAAATAAAATATAACAGGCCTCTCTCCCCCTCAAGATGGTGGTCGGAAGGAGGACTTTTTCTTCCTTCAGGCAGGCAGTTGGATCTAGTCTGCCTCTCTCCCCCCAAGATGGTGGCTGAAGGGAGGGCTTGTCTTCTTCAGGCCAGCAGTTGGAGCTAGCCTGCATCTCTCCCCACAAGATGGTGGCTGAAGGGAGGGCTTGTCTTCTTCAGGCAGGCAGTTGGAGCTTGCCTGCCTCTGTCCCCCCAAGATCCCTGTATGCCTGCACGGCGGAAGAGTCCTACATAGCCATGCACGGCGGAAGGGTCCTGCGTATTCCTGCATGGCGGAAGGGTCCTACGTATCGCTGCATGAGGGAATGGTCCTGTGTATTCATGCACGGCAGAAGGGTCCTATGCATCCCTGCATGGCAGAAGGGTCCTACGCATCCCTGCATGGTGGAAGGGTCCTACGCATCCCTGCATGGTGGAATGGTCCTATGTATCCATGCACGGTGGAAGGGTCCCAAGTATCCCTGCACGGCGGAAGGGTCCTACGTATCCCTGCACGGCGGAAGGGTCCTACGTTTCCCTGCACGGCGGAAGGGTCGTACACATCCCTGCATGGCGGAAGGGACCTCTGTATCCTGGCACAGTGGAAGGGTCATATGGATCTAGGCATGGCAGAAGAGTCCTATGCACCCCTGCACGGCGGAAGGGTCCTGTATATCCCTGCAAGGTGGAAGGGGTCTATGAATCCCTGCACGGCGGAAGGGTCCTACATATATCAGGACGGCGGAAGGGTCTTGTGTATCACTGTACGGAAGAAGGGTCCTGTGTATCCTTGCATGGCAGAAGGGTCCTGTGTATCCCTGCACAGCAGAAGGGTCCTACGTTTCCCTGCACGGCAGAAGGGTCCTATGCATCCCTGCACAGCGGAGGGGTTCTACGCATCCCTGCACGTTGGAAGGGTCCTATGCATCCCTACACGGTGGAAGGTTCCTACGTATCCCTGCACAGAACGGTCCTACGTATACCTGCACGGTGGAAGGGTCCTGTGTATTCCTGTATGGCAGAAGGGTCCTACTCATCACTGCATTGCAGAAAGGTCCTACGCATCCCTGCGTGGCGGAAGGGTCTTACGTATCCCTGCATGGCAGAAGGGTCCTACGCATCCCTGTGCGGCGGAAAGGTCCTACGTATCACTGAATGGCAGAAGGGTTCTACATATCCCTGCATGGCGGAACAGTTCTATGTATCCCTGCACGGCGGAAGGCTCCTGTGTATACCTGCACGGTGGAAAGGTCCTATGTATCACTGCACGGCGGAAGGGTCCTGCGCATCGCTGCACGGCAGAAGGGTCCTACGCATCCCTGCACGGTGGAAGGGTCCTACGCATCCCTGCATGGTGGAAAGATCCTACGCATCCCTGCAGGGTGGAAGGATCCTACGTATCCCTGCAGGGCGGAAGGATCCTACGTATCCCTGAGTGGCGGAAGGCTCTTACATATCCCTGAGTGGCGGAAGGGTCCTACGTATCACTGAATGGCAGAAGGGTCCTACATATCCCTGCAAGGAGGGTCCTATGTAACCCTGCACGGCTGAAGGGTCCTATGTATCCCTGCACGACAGAAGGATTTTACGTATCCCAGCACAACGGAAGGGTCCTGTGTATCCGTGCACGACGGAAGGGTCCTGTGTAATCAAGAACGGCAGAACGGTTCTACATATCCCTGAATGGCAGAAGGGTCCTACGTATCCCTGCAGGGCGTAAGGATCAAACGTATCCCTGAATGGAGGAAGGGTCCTACGTATCCCTGAATAGCGGAAGGGTCCTACGTAACCCTGCATGGCGGAACAGTCCTATGTATCCCTGCATGGCTGAAAGGTCCTGTGTATCCCTACCCGGCAGAAGGGTCCTACATATCCCAGCACAGTGGAAGTGTCCTACATATCCCTGCATGGCGGAAAGGTCTTACGTATCCCTGCACGGCGGAACGGTCCTACGTATCCCTGCACGGCGGAAGGGTCCTACGTTTCCCTGCATGGCGGGAGGGTCCTACGCATCCCTTCACGGCAGAAGGGTCCTACGCATCCCTGCATGGTGGAAGGGAACTCTGTATCCCTGCACAGCAGAAGGGTCCTACGCATCCCTTCACGGCGGAAGGGTCCTACGCATCCCTTCACGGCGGAAGGGTCCTACGCATCCCTGCATGGCGGAAGACCTCTGTTTCCCTGCACGGCGGAAGGGTCCTTTGTATCCATGCATGGCAGAAGGGTCATGTGCATCTAGGCATGGCAGAAGGGTCCTATCCATCCCTGCATGGCAGAAGGGTCCTATGTATCACTGCATGGCAGAAGGGTCCTATGTACCCCTGCACGGCAGAAGGGTCCTGTGTATCCTTTCATGGCAAAAGGATCCTGTGTATCCCTGTACGGCGGAAGGGTCCTGTGTATCCCTGCATGGCGGAAGAGTCCTGTGTATCACTGCACAGCAGAAGGGCCCTGTGTATCCCTGCACGGCAGAAGGGTCCAATGTATCCCTGCATGGCGGAAGGGTCCTGTGTATCCCGGTATGGCAGAAGGGTTCTGTGTATCCCTGCATGGCGGAAGAATCCTGTGTATCACTGCACAGCAGAAGGGCCCTGTGTATCCCTGCATGGCGGAAGGGTCCAATGTATCCCTGCATGGCGGAAGGGTCCTGTGTATCCCAGCACAGCGGAAGGGTCCTGTGTATAACTGCACGGCAGAAGGGTCCTGTGTATCCCTGCACGGCGGAGGGACCCTGTGTACTCCTGCAGGGCTGAAGGGTCCTGTGTATTCCAGCACAGCTGAAAAGTCCTATGTCTCCCTGTAGGGTGGGAGGGTCCTACGTATCTCTGAATGGCGGAAGAGTCCTACGTATCCCTGCACGGCAGAAGGGTCCTATGTATCCCTGCACGGTGGAAGGGTCCTACATATCCCAGCACGGTGGAAGGGTCCTGTGTATCCCTGCACAGCGGAAGGGTCCTCTGTATCCCAGCACGGCAGAAGGGTCCTGTGTATCCCAGCACAGCGGAAGGGTCCTGTGTATCCCTGCACGGCGGAAGGGTCCTACGTATCCCTGCACAGTGGAAGGGTCCTACGCATCCCTGCATGGTGGAAAGATCCTACGCATCCCTGCAGGGTGGAAGGATCCTACGTATCCCTGCAGGGCGGAAGGATCCTACGTATCCCTGAGTGGCAGAAGGCTCTTACATATCCCTGAGTGGCGGAAGGGTCCTACGTATCATTGAATGGCAGAAGGGTCCTACATATCCCTGCAAGGAGGGTCCTATGTAACCCTGCACGGCTGAAGGGTCCTATGTATCCCTGCACGACAGAAGGATTTTACGTATCCCAGCACAGAGGAAGGGTCCTGTGTATCCGTGCACGACGGAAGGGTCCTGTGTAATCCTGAACGGCAGAACGGTTCTACATATCCCTGAATGGCAGAAGGGTCCTACGTATCCCTGCAGGGCGTAAGGATCAAACGTATCCCTGAATGGAGGAAGGGTCCTACGTATCCCTGAATAGCGGAAGGGTCCTACGTAACCCTGCATGGCGGAACAGTCCTATGTATCCCTGCATGGCTGAAAGGTCCTGTGTATCCCTACCCGACAGAAGGGTCCTACATATCCCAGCACAGTGGAAGTGTCCTACATATCCCTGCATGGCGGAAAGGTCTTACGTATCCCTGCACGGCGGAACGGTCCTACGTATCCCTGCACGGCGGAAGGGTCCTACGTTTCCCTGCATGGCGGAAGGGTCCTACGCATCCCTTCACGGCGGAAGGGTCCTACGCATCCCTGCATGGCGGAAGACCTCTGTTTCCCTGCACGGCAGAAGGGTCCTTTGTATCCATGCATGGCAGAAGGGTCATGTGCATCTAGGCATGGCAGAAGGGTCCTATCCATCCCTGCATGGCAGAAGGGTCCTATGTATCACTGCATGGCAGAAGGGTCCTATGTACCCCTGCACGGCAGAAGGGTCCTGTGTATCCTTTCATGGCAAAAGGATCCTGTGTATCCCTGTACGGCGGAAGGGTCCTGTGTATCCCTGCATGGCGGAAGAGTCCTGTGTATCACTGCACAGCAGAAGGGCGCTGTGTATCCCTGCACGGCAGAAGGGTCCAATGTATCCCTGCATGGCGGAAGGGTCCTGTGTATCCCGGTATGGCAGAAGGGTTCTGTGTATCCCTGCATGGCGGAAGAATCCTGTGTATCACTGCACAGCAGAAGGGCCCTGTGTATCCCTGCATGGCGGAAGGGTCCAATGTATCCCTGCATGGCGGAAGGGTCCTGTGTATCCCAGCACAGCGGAAGGGTCCTGTGTATAACTGCACGGCAGAAGGGTCCTGTGTATCCCTGCACGGCGGAGGGACCCTGTGTACTCCTGCAGGGCTGAAGGGTCCTGTGTATTCCAGCACAGCTGAAAAGTCCTACGTCTCCCTGTAGGGTGGGAGGGTCCTACGTATCTCTGAATGGCGGAAGAGTCCTACGTATCCCTGCACGGCAGAAGGGTCCTATGTATCCCTGCACGGTGGAAGGGTCCTACATATCCCAGCACGGTGGAAGGGTCCTGTGTATCCCTGCATTGCGGAAGGGTCCTGTGTATCCCTGCACAGCGGAAGGGTCCTCTGTATCCCAGCACGGCAGAAGGGTCCTATGTATCCCAGCACAGCGGAAGGGTCCTGTGTATCCCTGCACGGCGGAAGGGTCCTACGTATCCCTGCACAGTGGAAGGGTCCTACGCATCCCTGCATGGTGGAAAGATCCTACGCATCCCTGCAGGGTGGAAGGATCCTACGTATCCCTGCAGGGCGGAAGGATCCTACGTATCCCTGAGTGGCAGAAGGCTCTTACATATCCCTGAGTGGCGGAAGGGTCCTACGTATCATTGAATGGCAGAAGGGTCCTACATATCCCTGCAAGGAGGGTCCTATGTAACCCTGCACGGCTGAAGGGTCCTATGTATCCCTGCACGACAGAAGGATTTTACGTATCCCAGCACAGAGGAAGGGTCCTGTGTATCCGTGCACGACGGAAGGGTCCTGTGTAATCCTGAACGGCAGAACGGTTCTACATATCCCTGAATGGCAGAAGGGTCCTACGTATCCCTGCAGGGCGTAAGGATCAAACGTATCCCTGAATGGAGGAAGGGTCCTACGTATCCCTGAATAGCGGAAGGGTCCTACGTAACCCTGCATGGCGGAACAGTCCTATGTATCCCTGCATGGCTGAAAGGTCCTGTGTATCCCTACCCGACAGAAGGGTCCTACATATCCCAGCACAGTGGAAGTGTCCTACATATCCCTGCATGGCGGAAAGGTCTTACGTATCCCTGCACGGCGGAACGGTCCTACGTATCCCTGCACGGCGGAAGGGTCCTACGTTTCCCTGCATGGCGGAAGGGTCCTACGCATCCCTTCACGGCAGAAGGGTCCTACGCATCCCTGCATGGTGGAAGGGAACTCTGTATCCCTGCACAGCAGAAGGGTCCTACGCATCCCTTCACGGCGGAAGGGTCCTACGCATCCCTGCATGGCGGAAGACCTCTGTTTCCCTGCACGGCGGAAGGGTCCTTTGTATCCATACATGGCAGAAGGGTCATGTGCATCTAGGCATGGCAGAAGGGTCCTATCCATCCCTGCATGGCAGAAGGGTCCTATGTATCACTGCATGGCAGAAGGGTCCTATGTACCCCTGCACGGCAGAAGGGTCCTGTGTATCCTTTCATGGCAAAAGGATCCTGTGTATCCCTGTACGGCGGAAGGGTCCTGTGTATCCCTGCATGGCGGAAGAGTCCTGTGTATCACTGCACAGCAGAAGGGCCCTGTGTATCCCTGCACGGCGGAAGGGTCCAATGTATCCCTGCATGGCGGAAGGGTCCTGTGTATCCCTGTATGGCAGAAGGGTCCTGTGTATCCCTGCATGGCGGAAGAGTCCTGTGTATCACTGCACAGCAGAAGGGCCCTGTGTATCCCTGCACGGCAGAAGGGTCCAATGTATCCCTGCATGGCGGAAGGGTCCTGTGTATCCCTGCACAGCAGAAGGGTCCTCTGTATCCCAGGATGGTGGAAGAGTCCTGTGTATCCCAGCACAGCGGAAGGGTCCTGTGTATAACTGCACGGCAGAAGGGTCCTGTGTATCCCTGCACGGCGGAGGGACCCTGTGTACTCCTGCACGGCTGAAGGGTCCTGTGTATTCCAGCACGGCTGAAAAGTCCTACGTCTCCCTGCAGGGTGGGAGGGTCCTACGTATCTCTGAATGGCGGAAGAGTCCTACGTATCCCTGCACGGCAGAAGGGTCCTATGTATCCCTGCACGGTGGAAGGGTCCTACATATCCCAGCACGGTGGAAGGGTCCTGTGTATCCCTGCATTGCGGAAGGGTCCTGTGTATCCCTGCACAGCGGAAGGGTCCTCTGTATCCCTGCACGGCGGAAGGGTCCTGTGTATTCCAGCACCGCAGAAGGGTCCTGTGTATCCCTGCACGGCGGAAGGGTACTGTGTATTCCAGCACCGCGGAAGGGTCCTACGGCTCCCTGCAGGGTGGAAGGGTCCTACGTATCTCTGAATGGCGGAAGAGTCCTACGTATCCCTGCACGGTGGAAGGATCCTATGCATCTCTGCACGGCTGAAGGGTCCTACGTATCCCAGCATGGTGGAGGATCCTACATATCCCTGCACCGCGTAAGGGTCCTACGTATCCCTGCATGGGGGAAGGGTCCTACGTATCCCAGCACGGCAAAAGGGTCCTGTGTATCCCTGCACGGCAGACGGGTCCTATATATCCCTGCATGGCAGAAGGGTCATATGCATCCAGGCATGGCAGAAGGGTCCTATGCATGCCTGCATGGCAGAAGGGTCCTATATACCACTGCATGGCAGAAGGGTCCTATGTAACCCTGCACGGCGGAAGCGGCCTATGCCTCCTTGGACGGCGGAAGGGTCCTACGTATCCCAGTGTCATAACCCCTTCATTCATTTATTCATTCGGGGTTCTATCATGATGATATAAAGAGTTTAGATTAAGTCATCTAAGTTAGAAATTAGTTACATGCACATTGAGGATAGGTACATACAGCCTTCACCTTGTTGTATGATGTGTTGGAATGTTTGAAGGCAGACTAGTTAAAGCTGCTGATCATATTTAGTAGTGAACTTTTATATATATATATATATATATATATATATATATATATATATATATATATTCTTATATTTAAATATAGATCTTAGAGTGTCTTAGCAATGTATATATGGATTAAATAAAAATATGTATCTGTAGGAGTCAATTGAATAAGCATTGTGGGAAATGTCCATCTGCGGCCATGATTTGTAATCGAATGTGTCACGTAAGCAAAACATAGGCTAACAGGACAATGAATCTTTCATTCCCTGATAAAGATTTACAACTGAGAGAGGTTCCACAGATACAAGTCATCAATTAAGCATCAATAGCTTTCTCAAAACAGAGGATGTCGGGAGACCAAATGATGCTCGCATTGGGTTGCTTTGATGCAGGGCTCCAAGCCTCCACTGAGAGGAGGGGATGATTTGGGGAGGACATGTGAGAGGGAAAGGAAAAAAAGGGTGGGGGGCACAGGTCGTTTTAAATTAAGGCATCCCCTTGTGTGCCTCAGTCTTCAATGACATGGCCAGGAATCTTTCTACCTTATCTTTTACAATAAACTTTCTGATTTACCTGAAGTTTGTCGTGGATTGAAGGGTCCTGTGTATCCTTTCATGGCAGAAGGGTCCTGTGTATCCCTGCACGGCAGAAGGGTCCTGTGTATCCTTGCATGGCAGAAGGTTCCTGTGTATCCCTGCACAGCGGAAGGGTCCTGTGTATCCCTGCATGGCAGAAGGGCCCTATTTCTCCCTGCACAGGGGAAGGGTCCTATATATCCCTCCATTGCGGAAAGGTCCTGTGTATCCCTGCACGGCGGAAGGGTCCACTGTATCCCAGCACGGCAGAAGGCTCCTGTGTATCCCTGCACGAGGGAAGGGTCCCATGTATCCCTGCACGGTGGAAGAGTCCTGTGTATACCTACACGGCAGAAGGGTCCTCTGTATGCAAGCACGGTGGAAGAGTTCTGTGTATCCCTGACCGGCGGAAGGGTCCTGTCTTTCCCTGCACGGCGGAGGGAACCTGTGGATTTCTGCACGGCAGAGGGATCATATGTATCCCTGCATGGCAGAAGGGTCCTATGCATACCTGCACGTTGGAAGGGTCCTAGGTATCCATGCATGGTGGAAGAGTCCTAATTATCCCAGCACGGCGGAAGGGTCCTGTGTATCCCTGCACGGTGGAGGGATCTTGTATATTCCTGCACGGTGGAGGTGTCCTATGTATCCCTGCATGGCGCAAGGGTCCTATGTTTCCCTGCACGGCAGAAGGGTCCTGTGTATCCCTGCATGGTGGAAGGGTCCTGTGTATACCTGCACAGTGGAAGGGTCCTATGTATCCCTGCACGGCGGAAGTGTCCTTCGTAGCCCTGCACAGCAGAAGGGTCCTGTGTATCCCTGCATGGTGGAAGGACCCTCTGTATCGCTTCACAGCGGAGGGATCCTGTGAATCCCTGAAGAGCGTAAGGGTTCTGTGTATCCCTGCAGAGTGGAAGGGTTCTGCGTAACCCTGAATGGCGGAAGAGTCCTACATATCCCTGCAGGTCGGAAGGGTCCTGTGTATCCCAGCACGGCGGAAGGGTCCTGTGTATCCCTGCACAGAGGAAGGGTCCTGAGTATCCCTGCACGGCGGAAGGGTCCTACGCATTGATACATGACAGAAAGGTCCTACGCATCCCTGCATGACGGAAGGTCCTACGCATCCCTGCAGGGTGGAAGGGTCCTATGCATCCCTGCATGGCAGAAGTGTCCTCTGTATCAGAGCATGCCGGAAGGGTCCTGTGTATCCCTGCACAGCCGAAGGGTCGTTTGTATCCCTCCATGACAGAGGGATCCTGTGTATTCCTGCACAGCGGATGGGTCCTATGTATCCCTGTATGGTGGAAGGGGCCTATGCATCCCTGCATGGCAGAAAGGTCCTACGCATTCCTGCAGGGTGGTAGGGTCCTACGCAAGCCTGCATGGCAGAAAGGTCCTACGTATCCCTGCATGGTGAAATGGTCCTATGTATCCCTGCATGGCAGAAGGGTCCTATGTATAGCTGCATGGCAGAACGGTCCTATGTACCCATGCATGGCAGAAGGGTCTTGTGTATCCCTGCATGGCAGAAGAGCCCTGTGTATCCCTGCATGGCGGAAGGAGACTATGCATCCCTGTATGGTGGAAGGGTCCTATGTATCCCAGCATGGTGGAAGGGTCCTGTGTATCCTTTCATGGCAGAACAGTCCTGTTTATCCCTGCACGGCAGAAGGGCCCTATGTTTCCCTGCACGTCAGAAGGGTCCTATGTATCCCTGCATGGCGGAATGGTCCTGTGTATCCCTGCATGGCGAAAGGGTCCTCTATATCCCTGCAAGGCAATAGGGTCATATGCATCCAGGCATGGCAGAAGAGTCCTTTGCATGCCTGCATGTCAGAAGGGGCCTATATATCACTGCATGGCGGAAGGGTCCTATGTACCCCTGCACGGCGGAAGGGTCCTGTGTATCCCTGCACAGCGAAAGGGGCCTATGCATCCTTGCATGGCGGAAGGGTCCTACGCATCTCTGCACGGCGGAAGGGTCCTACGTATCCCAGCACGGCGGAAAGGTCCTTTGTATCCTTTCATGGCAGAAGGGTCCTGTGTATCCCTGTATGGCGGAAGGGTCCTGTGTATCCCTGCATGGCAGAAGGGCCCTATGTCTCATTGCACGGCGGAAGGGTCCTGTGTATCCCTGCACGGCGGAAGGGTCCTGTGTATCCCAGCACGGCGGAGGGATCCTTGTATTCCTGCATGGTGGAGGGGTCGTATGTATCCCTGCACGGCAAAAGGGTGCTACGCATCCCTGCACATCAGAAGGGTCCTCCATATCCCTGCATGGCAGAAGGGTCCTATGTATCCCAGCATGGTGGAAAGGTCCTTTGTATCTTTTCATGGCGAAAGGGTCCTACGTATCCCTGCATGGCGGAAGGGTGCTACGCATCCCTGCACGGCGGGAGGGTCTTATGCATCCCTGCACGGCGGGAGGGTCCTACACATCCCTGGAGGGCGGGAGGGTACTATGCATCCCTGCAGGGCAGAAGGGTCTTACGTATCCCTGCATGGAGGGTCCTACCTATCCCTGCATGGCAGAAGGGTCATATGCATCCCTTCACGGCGGAAGGGTCTTAGGCATCCCAGCAGAGCAGGAGGGTCCTACACATCCCTCCAGGGCGGAAGGGTCCTAAGTGTCCCTGCATGGCAGAAGGATCCTATGTATTCTTCCATGGCAGAAGGGACCTATGTATCCCTGCACGGCAGAAGGGTCCTATGTATTCCTGCATGGTGAAAGGGTCCTATGTATCCCTGCTTTGCAGAAGGGTCCTATGTATTCCTCCATGGCAGAAGGGTCCTATGTAACCCTGCACGGCGGAAGGGGCCTATGCCTCCTTGGACGGCGGAAGGGTCCTACGTATCCCAGTGTCATAACCCCTTCATTCATTTATTCATTCGGGGTTCTATCATGATGATATAAAGAGTTTAGATTAAGTCATCTAAGTTAGAAATTAGTTACATGCACATTGAGGATAGGTACATACAGCCTTCACTTTGTTGTATGATGTGTTGGAATGTTTGAAGGCAGACTAGTTAAAGCTGCTGATCATATTTAGTAGTGAATTTATTTATATATATATATATATATATATATATACCCACGCATACCTGCACAGCGCAAAGGTCCTACGCATATATAATCAGATGTATACTTTATATTTATATATTTTTTAATTTAATAATATGTAAACCAAACAATATATAAATAATAAAATAAATAATAAAATAAAAATAAATATTATTATTATTATATTATTATCATTCTCTCTCTCAATATATATATATATATATATATATATATATGGTCACAGACTTTCTTTGTCAGAGCTATAGACATGATCGCTCCCAAGCGTCCTTTCCAACCCACTAAAAACCGTAACCCTTGGTACAATGAAGAGCTTAAACAAATGAAGCGGGTTGGACAACGACTAGAGAAGCGGTGGCTGAAATCTCAATTCTAACCCCCGGTTAGAATTGCCAAAATGTATAAAACTAGAGAGACAAATTGTTGGAGGTGTGGTAAGCAACTGGGAACTTTTTACCACATGTAGTGGTCTTGTCCAGTAATACAAAAATTTTGGAAAGCAGTATATAATTGTATAAAAAGTATGTATAATATAAAAGTGAAATTAATCCCAGAAACGTATTTGCTAAACATTATCACTGACATAGAGGTTAGAAAATATTTGAAGTCTGTACTCTACTTAATCACATCTGCAAGAATAGTAATCGCCAGAAATTGGAAAAATCAGGGAGAAATTGATGTAGAGGAATGGTTGATAAAAGCACTGGACGTGGTAGAGATGGATATGATCACCACACGTTTAAAAGATACTGTCAAATATGAGGAAAACTATGAAGATATATGGATACCCCTATCACATTTTTGTAAGAAACGTTGGTCATGAATTGGAATTTTCCAATATATATGTATAGCTCGAGGTTAAGAAATGATAGGACGGGAAGAGTGGTAGTCTCCCCTGAGGACAAATAAAAGAAGAGGCGGTATTCCTCAGACGAATTTGATATAACAGAATAAATAAGATAAAGAAGTGAGCAGTGGATACCATAGTTCCTACCACTCAAACAGTAATGGAAAAGGGTAAATTTAACGAGTGATGCTGTAAGGAAAGCAGATTTAAATCGAGGAATGAAATAAGAAATTCATAGCTGTATAGATATAGATATAGAAAGAAGAATTATAAAACTAATTGGAGGTATCTGAAACTGGAAGATTCTTTTATTTGTATGGGATGATTGGTTGATTTGTTTGTCTATATGTATTCATTCTTCTTTTTTCTTTGTTGTGTCTTTTTTTCTTTTTTTGGGTGGGGAAGGGATAGATGGAAAATAAGCTTATGAATGAGATGTATCATTAATGACTCCTTTTTTTACTTTTACTTTTTTTGTGCTATGTGTTTAGTTTAAATGAATGTATATATATGTACGAAAAGAGTATTTTAAAATAATAATAAAAAAAGAAAAAAAAAAGAAATCTCAACTCATATCTGATAAGATACTTCATAGGACTTTTCTTAGGTCCTATCAAATGGCGATAGATGCAGCCAAAAAATCTTTCTACTCTGCATCTATCGCGTCTGTGAAATCTCGTCCAGCTGAGCTGTTCAGGGTGGTAAGGAGTTTAACACAACTGCCTCCCACCCAGAACCCTCTATTAGAGTCAACCATAGCTTACTGTAATGCTTTTAATGATTATTTCGCAGATAAAATCTCTCAGATAAGAGCTGATTTGGATGCCAACTTTAAGTCAGAAGCAATGAGAGAGGCATCCAACACCTCCGCCATTACTGTTAGACTGGATCAATTTGAATCGGTAAGTACTGAGGACGTGGACAAGCTCCTTAGTAGTCTGAAAAAAACGACTTGCCCTCTTGACCCTTGCCCATCCTGGCTGGCTGTCCAGGGGGGTGATATAGTCAAATTGATGCTGAAAAATATAATCAATGCATCCTTCAGGGAGGGTACCCTGCCTTCTTGTCTTAAAGAGGCAGTGGTCAGACTACTCTTAAAAAAGCCCTCCCTGGACCCTCTGGATAGAAATAACTATAGGCCAGTCTCGTTGTTGCCATTCTTGAGCAAGGTGATCGAGAGGGCGGTCGCCAATCAACTACAGGCAGTCTTGGATGAAGCTGATTATCTGGACCCATTTCAAACTGGATTCAGGGCAGGATACGGAGTTGAGACGGCCTTGGTCGCCTTAGTCGATGATCTCCGTCTAGGCATCGACAGGGGAAGTGTGACCCTGCTGGTGCTCTTAGACCTCTCAGCGGCCTTCGATACCATCGACCATGGTATCCTTCTGGAACGCCTGAGAGAGTTAGGTATCGGAGGCACTGTTCTACAGTGGTTCCAGTCCTACCTCTCAGGCAGATTCCAGATGGTGGCACTAGGAGACAGTTGCTCTTCTAAAAGAGCGCTAAAATTTGGTGTCCCCCAGGGCGCATTATTGTCTCCTATGCTGTTTAACATTTACATGAAGCCGCTGGGAAAAATCATCCGAAGACATGGGGCAGGATGTTATCAGTACGCTGATGACACCCAAATATATTTCTCTATGTCTCAAACTGATGCAGTGTCTATGGATGGCATCTCTCCTCTGAATGCCTGTCTTGGGGCGGTAATGGACTGGATGAGGGAAAACCGACTCAAGCTGAATCCAGGTAAGACAGAGGTACTTGTTATAGGAAACCCAAGCCCAGGTATGGAATTATGTCAGCCAGTTCTGGATGGGGTCACACTTCCCCTGAAAGACTCTGTCCGCAGCTTGGGGGTGCTCCTTGACTCGTCGCTTCACCTGACAGCTCAGGTGGATGCGACAGTCAGGAGCACTTGTTATCAGCTTCGGCTGATACGCCAGCTGCGCCCCTTCCTGGAGCAGGGAGACCCTGAAACAGTTGAACATGCGCTGGTCACCTCTCGATTGGACTTCTGTAATGCGCTCTACATGGGGCTACCCTTGTGCCAAGTTCAGAAACTTCAACTTGTACAAAATATGGCAGCCAGGTTAATTACAGGTACTCGTCGTACCGATCACATAACACCGGTTTTGAAATCCCTTCACTGGCTGCCAATTAGTTTCCGGGCAAGGTACAAGGTGTTGGTGATTACCTTCAAAGCCCTACATGGCTTGGGTCCAGAATACTTAAGAGATCGCCTACTTCCATACTGTCCGTCCCGCACTCTAAGGTCCTCGGGGAAGAATCTACTTCAGCCAATAAAATCTAGGCTAACTTCAGTCACCCAGAGGGCTTTTTCCATTGCAGCTCCGAAGCTACGGAATGACCTGCTGAAGGAGATCCGTGACATTTCTACTCTTACAGCCTTTAAGAAGGCTCTTAAGACGGATCTCTTCCAGCAAGCCTTCCCTACCTAGTTCTGCTCCCCATTTACTGTGACTTATGTCACTCTGTCCACCAATTCTTCTCTTAAATTTAATGAGAAGAATTAAATTAAAATTAATTAAAATAAAATCCTTGCCTCAAGAAGAAGAGCCCTCCCTCCATGACATCATCATCAGACCTGGGAGGAAATTAAAAAGAGAGGCCCAACTTCCATCAGGCCTAACTGTGAATGTACTCACTTCGCTCTCTTTAATTTTATTGTATTTTATTTATTTATTGTATTTTATTTTATTATCTTTATTTTTACTGTTGTAACCCGCCTGGATTCCTTGTGATTGGGCGGGCTATAAATAAATCATTATTATTATTATTATTATATCTATTGATTCATTGGGGAAATCTATAATATTATTGACATTAAAATTTGTGGGAAATGTACCATATATTAATAATAATGATGATGATAATAGTAATAATAAACAGCAAATAAATTAATATAGCAAATAAATGTTAATTATAAATAAATAAATCAAATAAATATAGCAAATAAATGTTAATAATAATAATAATAAATAAATAAATAAAATATAATAATAATAATAATAGCAAATAAATGTTAATAGTAATAATAATACAATCAATAATAATAATAATAGCATACAATAATAATAATTTGATTATATAGATTGCATTTATCTTATTTTCCTGAACCCTTAAGGAAGACCCCTTCCCCAATTATTGTTCCCCTATGAGGGCCTATTAAGACTCTTCCCCACCTATTTCCCTGTCTTCCAATGCTATGGAGACCCCTCCCCAATTATCTCATATGGAGATCCCTCTCCACTAATTTCCTATGGAATCCCCTCCCTAATTATATCCTATAGAGACCCTTCCCCAATTATATCCTAGGAGACCCTTCCCCACATTTCCTATAGAGACCCTTCCCCAATTATATCCCAGGAGACCCTTCCCCACATTTCCTATAGAGACCCCTCCCCACCTATGTCCTATGGAGACCCCTCCCCAATTCTGAACCCTAACCCAATTATCCCCAATTTATTAAGACCCTTCCCCAATTTCTTCCCTAATCCCTGAAGACCCCTTCAGGCCTCCTCCCCAATTTCCTCTCCGCCTTAATTAGTGAGACCCCCTCCTCAATTAGTTCCTCTCCCCAATTAGTGCTGCCAAGACTCCCTCCCCAATTAATTGCACCCCCTCTTGGAAACCCCCCAACCCTTATGGAGTGCCCTCCCCAATTAATTGCAATCATGAAGACCCCTCCCCAAATAACTAAAGGGGTGCAATTGGGGGTCTACATAGGGATGGGGGGCTTTAATTAGGGGGAGCCATTATTTGGGGAGGTGGTCTTCTTCATAGGGTTGATTTGGGGAGGTTACACATAATTGGGGAGGGGTCTTAATAGGGGTGGGGGATCCCATGATTGCAATTAATTGGGGAGGGGTCTCCATAAGGGTTAGGGGTGCAATTAAGGGGTGCAAATGATTGCAATTAATTGGGGAGGAGTCTCCATAATGGTTGGGGGGGTGCAATTAAGGGGTGCAAATGATTGCAATTAATGGGGAGGGGTCTCCATAAGGGTTGGGTGGTGCAATTAAGGGGTGCAAATGATTGCAATTAATTGGGGAGGGGTCTTAAGGGTTGGGGGTTGAAATTAAGGGGTGCAATTAATTGGAGAGGGGTCTTAAGGATTGGGGGGTGCAATTTGGGGGTGCAATTAATTGAGGAGGGGTCTTCATAAGGGTTGGGGTGCCATTAGGGGTGCAATTAATTGGGGAGGGGCCTTCATAAGGGTTGAGGGTGCAATTAGGGGTGCAATTAATTGGGGAGGGGTCTTCATAAGGGTTGGGGGTTGCAATTAGGGGGTGCAATTAATTGGGGAGGGGTCTTAAGGGTTGGGGGTTGCAATTAGGGGGTGCAATTAATTGCAATTAATTGGGGAAGGGTTCCCATAAGAGTTGGGGATCCCATGATTGCAATTAATAGGGGAGGGGATCTTAATAAAGGCTGGGGTTTTGCAATCAAGGGGTTCGATTAATTGCAATCAATCAGGGAGGGGGTCCTTCGTAGCTCTGGAGAGATAATTGGGGAAGGAGCTTAGCAGGGCTGGGGACCCCTGTCCCTTCGCAGTCCTCACCTGCGTCCTCAGCTGCTCCCCTTCTTCCTCCATCTTCCTCCTTAGCAGTGCAGCCGAGCTTTGCCCCGGACGGGGGCGTGGCCTGGTATTCAAATGAATGAGCGTGGCATCAGAGCGTAGGGACAACCTCCCTTGCTAGTCGCGGGGAGGGCGGGGCAGCGTTGCCATGGAGATGGCGCGAAGGGAGGGGAAGCGGTGATGACGTCAACAAGGGGAGTCTCTAGAGCAACGAGTTCGAGTCCCGCTTCGGATTAAAATTTATGGTGGCTAAATTAATTAAACTTGATTTAATGGCATTTAATTGACTTAGGAATGAAGCTAAATTAAAAATTGAAGGTGTTTTATTTATTTATTTTATTTAAAATATAAATATGAATAAATTCAATTTAAAAATGAATGGATCAGGGTTATTATTATTATTATTTATGCCTTTACAACAAATAAAATGGGCTGAAACTGCATTGTTATTATCATTATTATTATTATTTCTGTTAAATAAATTAAAATGTTCCCAAACTGCAATATTCCTAATATTTATTTATTAATAAATAATAGTATTTATTTATTATTTATTTATTTCTATTTCAATTTCTGTTGTTTCACAGCAATTAAAATATAACAATAATATTCTCCGGATAAGATTGCAAAAATATATAAAGGAAAATAAAATAGGTGTTGGAAGTGTAAAAATGAAATAGGGACGTTTTACCACTGTTGGTGGACTTGTAAGTGGGCAAGAAAATATTGGTCAGTGATAAATGATACGATTAGTGGGATTCTAGGCATTAAAATGCAACTAAAACCAGAATTTTATCTTTTGGGCATATTTGGAGACGAAATCAGTCCTAAACATGAGAAAATTGTCTTTTATATGATAACGCTGGCTCGGGTATGTTTCGCACAAAAATGGAAATGTGAGGACATACCTTCAAAGGAGGATTGGATGTGGAAATTATATGACGGAATGGAAATGGACAAACTAACACAAGCATTGAGGAATGATACAAAAAGCAAATTAACGGAAGATTGGAAAGGAATTATGGAATTCTTAAAAGTAAATTTGGGTGAATACGCATATTTTAAGATAGATTAGAGCAAGAGAGATGGATCTTGTTGACTGACCAATATCTGGTCTTTATTTTTAGGAAAACAAACATAAGGAGTTAGATTAAGAAGGGTAAGCAGGAAGTCAGTTGGTATGAATGAGAAGAAGAGAGGATGGAATAAAGGTACAAAGAAGGAACCGGGGAATAGTATAGAGATTCAGAAGATAAGAAGGAAAGAACAAAATATAGATAAAGGATTTAGAAGGATAGAAGATAGATGTAGTTAAGTTAGGGAGAGTTAGGTAAAATTAGTAAGGAGGTGTGTGAAAGTGTATGGGAATACATATTACAAATCATATTGTAAAATGTATTGTGTGTATTGTGTGTAATGTTGTAATTTTGTAATTATTTTAATTTTATTAATAAAATATTTTTAAAAATATATAACAATAATATAATAATAGAATATAATAATATAGAATTTATAATAATATATTTTAACCCACCCCAATCCATTGGGAGAATCGGAATACAGTGGTACCCCGGGATACGAATTGACCACGTTACGAAATTTCCGGGGTACGAAAAAGTTAGATTTAAAAAAACTGTTCCGGGTAACGAAAGATTTTTCGGGTTACGAAAATCATTTCGGCGCGTTTCGGCGCGAAATTCAAATCGGAAGCGCGGCTAGCGGCTTTCCAGCGGCTTTCCAGCGCCTTTTCGGGTTGCGAAATGTATCGGGTTACGAACGGCGCCGCGGAACGAATTAAATTCGTAACCCGAGGTAGCACTGTAAAAGTAAAACTTATATATATAAATATATATTATTATTAATATTTTATATATATATATATATATATATATATATATAATATTAACAATATCATAATACTACTGTATTATATATATATATATATATATTATATTAACAATATAATAATAATGTTGTATTGTATTATTAATATATATATATATAATATTATATATATATATATACAATATCATAATATTGTATTATTAATATATGTATTATATATATATTAACATCATAAAAGTACTGTATTTTATTATGTATATGTATATATAATTAATATTTTGTATATAATTAACAATAATGATGATATTGAATAATAATATTGTATAGAATTAATATATATATAATATTATATATATATATATATATATATATATATATAATATTAACAATATCATAATAATATTGTATTTATATATATATTGCACACATAATATTAACAATATTATAATAATATTATAACCTCTCCCAATCCATTGGGAGAATCAGAATAAAAATAAAACATATGCTATTAATATTATATATATATATATATATATATATATATATATATATACACACATATATACATACATACACACACACACACACACACACACACATATATATATATATATACATACATACACAGATCCAAATTTTCCATAGATTTTTTTGCATATTTGAAGCGGGCTGGTAAGGACGCTTGGGAGCGATACTCTGTGTGTGTGTGTGTGTGTGTGTGTGTATATGAAAATATTTGGGGCGAAAAATCTATGCAAAACTTTTCATTTTCATTTGCAAAAGAGAAGAAGAGGAAATGCAAAACCAGGAACCGGTTTTGGAAACAATCGAGAATGGATTTTATTATTTTTTTTTAACAATCTTTATTGAAAGTTTTATAAAAATTACATCAAACAAACAAACATACATCACAACATAGACAAATTAAAACATATTACCATCAACGCCAACAGCAAAACGAAAAACAGTTTGACTTCCTAGGAAGAGGGGAGACATGTTTATGTCATACTATTAATCCTAATACATTTAAGCAATATATGTATAGACATTTCATACAAGCTTAATGTAATAATAAACTAACTTAAACATCTGTTTTTTCTATAAGGTTGCATCTGGGCTTTGATTACATATATATCTATTTTTTATTCAACATAAATGTAACTATCTTATTTACCAAACATAGTTAGAGATTAAATTTTCTTTTTTCATATATACCATAAGAGGATTCCAAACTTTCTTTGTTTTGTTCCAGTCCAGGTTTTTCATTAAACATGTGAGTTTGTCCATTTCCATGTAGTCCAGAAGCTTCATGAACCAGTCCTCCCATGCTAAGTTTTGTGTGAAGCATAAAGTAATCTAGCCGCTGAAATCATATAAAATAACAATTTCCCATATGTTTTTTCCAAATTCACATTCATTATCATGTTTAATAAATACATTTTGGGATCTAAAAGGAATTTTGCTTTCAAAATCAGTTGGATTTTCTGATGTATCATATTCCAGAATTTCTTTGCATAGCTGCAAAACCACCACATGTGAATAAAGGACCCTGGGGTATTATTACATTTCCAGCATGTCAGATTTAAATTTTTGTATATTTTGGCAAGTATCAAGGGGGTTAGATGCCATCTGTATTGCATCTTGTAATAATTTTCCCTAATGGCAATAGATGATGTATATTTCAATCTTATATTCCAATTTTTTCCCCCACTGTTCTAATGGGATTGTTTCTCCCAAATCTTGAGCCCATTTTACCATCATTGGTTTAATCGTCTCTTCATGCATGTCAAGCTTTGACAAAAATTTATACAGTCTAGAAATCCTTCCCACCGGCTTACCAAAGATAATCTTATCAAATTCTGAAGCTTCAGGGTTAAATCCAATCGTTTTTTTATCTAGGGTAAATCTCTCTCTCAGCTGTCTAAATAAAAACCAATTAACTAAAAATCCCTCCTTCACCAAATCATTCATGGGTTTCATATCAAGTTGCATATTAGATGTATCTTTAACTAAAATATCATTATATATAACCCATCTATTAGTAATGATTGCATCATTTCTATGAAAAGCTTCATTAGGGGAAACCCAGAGTGGAAGATTTGGATAGATTATATTTTTAAATTTTGTCCAAGCCTTATAAAGAGTTTTCTTTACATAATGATCCAAGAAGATACGATTTACAGAGATCTTTTCGTAGAATAAATATGCGTGTATACCATAAACGTTATCAGCCATCTCTAAACTTAACAACTGTTTATCATCTAATTTAAACCAGGGCATCATCCACTCAAAGCAACAAGCGTAAAAGTAAAGTTTTAAGTTTGGAAGGCCGAGACCACCATGTCCTATCTCATCTTGCATACTACGTAATCTGACCCTCGGCTTTTTACCTCCCCATAGAAATTTACTTATACAACTATTCCATATTTTAAAAGGTGCCTCATTGATCAGTATTGGGATAGTTTGAAATAAAAAAATCATCCTCGGCAAGACCATTATTTTTATAGTTGCCACTTTACCAAGCCATGATAGACCGATCTTGTCCCAGCGTTGTAAATCAATCTTAATTTTTTGCCAAGTCTTACAATAATTGTTTTTGTAAAGTTCAGAATTCTTAGAGAGATCCATACCCCTAGATATTTAACTTTATCCATTGTTTTGTATCTAGATTTATGTTGCAACTGTTCAATATCATTTTTAGAGAGATTCATTGTCATCACTGCGGTCTTATCCTTGTTTATAACCAACCCCGAAGCATTACCAAATAGAGTTAAACATCGGTTGAGTTCCTCAACATCATCAATGGGGTTGGAAAGGGAGACGACCAGGTCGTCCGCGTAAGCTCTTAGTTTTATTTCATCACCTTTAACCTTGATTCCTCTAATGAGTTTGTTTCGTCTTATTTCATCATTTAGTATTTCCAAACTTAAAATGAATAAGAGAGGGGAAAGAGGGCAACTCTGTCTAGTTCCTTTATATATACTGATAGGTCTAGTACGTTGTCCATTTATAATCAATGCTGCTGTCTGCTTGGAATATATTTGATCTAGCCAAGAGATGAACCTATTCCCCATACCTGTCCTTCGACAGACCTCCTTCAGAAATTTCCAATTTAGGCGGTCAAAGGCCTTTTCAAAGTCAATAAACATCAAGGCTAATTGCTTGTCACATCTTTTTTCAAGATATTCAATCAGATTTAACATACACCTTACATTATTCTTTAGATGCCTCCCTGGCAAAAATCCTGACTGATCACAGTTAATGTAATCTTTTAACACTGTCTTTAACCTTGATGCAATAATAGCCGTGAATAATTTGTAGTCTGCATTAAGCAGAGCTATAGGACGGAAGTTTTTAGGCTCAGGGATATCATCTTCAGTTTTGGGAATTAATACTGTATTAGAATTTCTCC
The DNA here is from genome assembly GCA_023333645.1 of Sceloporus occidentalis. Taxonomy (NCBI): domain Eukaryota; kingdom Metazoa; phylum Chordata; class Lepidosauria; order Squamata; family Phrynosomatidae; genus Sceloporus; species Sceloporus occidentalis. Next base: position 1,304,988 of record JALMGF010000177.1, read on the forward strand.
ATGTGTCGGGCAATTGTCCTTTCCCAATCTGGTTTAAAAGCTTCACCAGGGGATCTGATAACTCATCTGCGAAAACTTTGTGATATTCGGCTGGGAGTCCGTCCGGACCTGCAGACTTCCCAGGTTTTGAGTCTTTTATCGCCTTAAGCACCTCATAAGTGGAAAAGTCTTGATTTATTAAGGTCATTTGTGCACTGGTAATAGAGCGGATGTTTCTTTGGTCTAAATATTTATTTATTACTTCATTTGGAGAATGGATTTTATTATGAGTCACCTCCGATCGAAAAATTTGTAGAGAAAGACAGGAATAACAGGACTGAAAAATGCGAACCCGAGACCGCTTTCCTGCGTTGTATTTCGCCTTCTGAATCAACTTCTGCCATGCAGGAATACATCTTCTGCCATGGAGGAATACATAGAATAGTGGAGTTGGAAGAGACTACTAAGGGGCCCAACTGCCTGCCTGAAGAAGACAAGCCCTCCCTTCAGCCACCATCTTGGGGAGAGAGAGGCAGACTGGCCCAACTGCCTGCCTGAAGAAGAAAAGCCCTCCCTTCAGCCACCATTTTGGGGAGAGAGAGGCAGACTGGCCAAACTGCCTGCCTGAAGAAGAAAAGCCCTCCCTTCAGCCACCATCTTGGGGAGAGAGAGGCAGACTGGCCCAACTGCCTGCCTGAAGAAGAAAAGCCCTCCCTTCAGCCACCATTTTGGGGAGAGAGAGGCAGACTGGCCAAACTGCCTGCCTGAAGAAGACAAGCCCTCCCTTCAGCCACCATCTTGGGGAGAGAGAGGCAGACTGGCCCAACTGCCTGCCTGAAGAAGAAAAGCCCTCCCTTCAGCCACCATCTTGGGGAGAGAGAGGCAGACTGGCCCAACTGCCTGCCTGAAGAAGACAAGCCCTCCCTTCAGCCACCATTTTGGGGAGAGAGAGGCAGACTGGCCAAACTGCCTGCCTGAAGAAGACAAGCCCTCCCTTCAGCCACCATCTTGGGGAGAGAGAGGCAGACTGGCCCAACTGCCTGCCTGAAGAAGAAAAGCCCTCCCTTCAGCCACCATTTTGGGGAGAGAGAGGCAGACTGGCCCAACTGCCTGCCTGAAGAAGACAAGCCCTCCCTTCAGCCACCATCTTGGGGAGAGAGAGGCAGACTGGCCCAACTGCCTGCCTGAAGAAGAAAAGCCCTCCCTTCAGCCACCATCTTGGGGAGAGAGAGGCAGACTGGCCCAACTGCCTGCCTGAAGAAGACAAGCCCTCCCTTCAGCCACCATTTTGGGGAGAGAGAGGCAGACTGGCCCAACTGCCTGCCTGAAGAAGAAAAGCCCTCCCTTCAGCCACCATCTTGGGGAGAGAGAGGCAGACTGGCCCAACTGCCTGCCTGAAGAAGAAAAGCCCTCCCTTCAGCCACCATCTTGGGGAGAGAGAGGCAGACTGGCCCAACTGCCTGCCTGAAGAAGAAAAGCCCTCCCTTCAGCCACCATCTTGGGGAGAGAGAGGCAGACTGGCCCAACTGCCTGCCTGAAGAAGACAAGCCCTCCCTTCAGCCACCATTTTGGGGAGAGAGAGGCAGACTGGCCAAACTGCCTGCCTGAAGAAGAAAAGCCCTCCCTTCAGCCACCATCTTGGGGAGAGAGAGGCAGACTGGCCCAACTGCCTGCCTGAAGAAGAAAAGCCCTCCCTTCAGCCACCATCTTGGGGAGAGAGAGGCAGACTGGCCAAACTGCCTGCCTGAAGAAGAAAAGCCCTCCCTTCAGCCACCATCTTGGGGAGAGAGAGGCAGACTGGCCAAACTGCCTGCCTGAAGAAGAAAAGCCCTCCCTTCAGCCACCATCTTGGGGAGAGAGAGGCAGACTGGCCCAACTGCCTGCCTGAAGAAGAAAAGCCCTCCCTTCAGCCACCATTTTGGGGAGAGAGAGGCAGACTGGCCCAATGCCTGCCTGAAGAAGACAAGCCCTCCCTTCAGCCACCATTTTGGGGAGAGAGAGGCAGACTGGCCCAACTGCCTGCCTGAAGAATACACGCCCTCCCTTCCGCCACTGTCTTGGGGAGAGAAAATCAGGCTGGCCCAACTGCCTGCCTGAAGAAGACAAGCCCTCCCTTCAGCCACCATCTTGAGGAGAGAGAGGCAGACTGGCCCAACTGCCTGCCTCAAGTAGAAAAGACCTCCCTTCAGCCACCATCTTGGAGAGAGAGAGGCAGACTGGCCCAACTGCCTGCCTGAAGAAGACAAGCCCTCCCTTCAGCCACCATCTTCGGGAGAGAGAGGCAGGCTAGCTCCAACTGCCTGCCTGAAGAAGACAAGCCCTCCCTTCAACCACCATCTTCGGGAGAGAGAGGCAGGCTAGCTCCAACTGCCTGCCTGAAGAAGACAAACCCTCCCTTCAGCCACCATCTTGGGGAGAGAGAGGCAGGCTAGCTCCAACTGCCTGCCTGAAGTAGAAAAGCCCTCCCTTGTATTGTTTTTAAATGGTATGGGTGGGTTTTTGTATTGTTGGGCTATGTATTGGTTTTGATGGTGTTTTTGTAAACCACTGTGATCTGCAAGGAATAGCGGTCTAGAAATCAAATTTCATTCATTCATTATTATTATTATTATTATTATTTATTCCTCTGTGCAGGGATTATATTTATTTATTTATACATAAATTAAGTAAACATTTATTGATTTGTAAATAACCACAATATTTCTAAATAATACATTTATAGATAAATAATTATTAATTAAATTATAAATTATTCACAAATAAATAAAAATTTATAAAATATATAAAATAAAATATAAATTCCTGGGTGGATTGTATAGGTATTTTATTTATTACTTTATACATAAATAAGTAGAAATTTATTGTTATCTGTAAATAACTGCCATATTTCTAAATAATAAATTCATTTATAAATAATTATTAAATTATAAATTATTCATTTTTTATAATCTCTATTCATAGAGATGGGTTGTATAGTTCCAACCATTCCTGAAATGCAGGTTTTATTTATTTATTTATTTAATTAATTTAATCATAAATAAATTTAATTAAATTATTTATAAATTTAATTTATTTATTAATTTATTTATCAATGTTTCATTTATTTATAAATTTATGCATCAATAAATTTCATTTATTTATTATTTTATAAATAAATTTCATTTATTTATTAATTTGTTTATAAATAAATTTCATTTATTTATTAATTTGTTTATAAATAAATTTCATTTATTTATTAACATACTAACAAATAAAATTTATTTATAAATAAATCATCAGGGAAACTTGAAAAAAATAGATACTATTTAATTAGAGAATTTAATTTACAGTTGACAAAAAATGGCATTTATTTTTTAATTTAATTTTGCAATTGTTTGACTTGCCAAAAAAAATTATAATTAAATTAATATTAAAATAAAGAGGAAATAATACAGATTTTTTTCCCTTTTGCATCATTTAATTCACATAGATATATATTCTCTATATACCATATAGATATATATGATACTTTTAATAATCAATATAATGTATAGCAAGGTAATAATGTTTGGCGACATTGATAAAACCAATATTCCCTCGGTTTTCATAATGCGACGTACAGTGCTACCTCGGGTTACGAAATTAATTCGTTCCGCGGCGCCGTTCGTAACCCAATACATTTCGCAACCCGAAAAGGCGCTGGAAAGCCGCTAGCCGCGGCTTCCGATTTGAATTTCGCGCCGAAATTAATTTCGTAACCCGAAAAATCTTTCGTTACCCGGAACAGTTTTTTTAAATCTAACTTTTTCGTACCCCGGAAATTTCGTAACGCGGTCAATTCGTATCCCGGGGTACCACTGTATACACAGGACGCACAAAGAGGAAATGTATATATATATATATATCAATAAATACTTGTAAATAAATACCATTTAGTTTGCATTTTTAGGAAGGTATGTCACAAATAAACACATAAAATACACAACGACGCTGCTATCTAATCGCCGAAAAATATCCTCTCTGATAGCATTTGACAGCAAATTTTGGGCGAGATTCCTTAAGCTACTTTTGAAAATTAAATTTAATTAATTAAAAATTAAATTAAATAATTTAATTTCTGGAGGGGGGAGGGCTAAATTTTGGTCTGAAATGGTCTTCTTTCTCACTGGGACTCCAACACCCATCATTCCTAGATGTACTGACTGAGGATGATGGATTATTTTAGTCTGGTTTTATTGGCAAAATTGGATTTAATTTGATTTAAGAAGCTTTGGGACTACAACACCCATCATCCCAGCTGTGCTTAATCAGGATGAGGGGTTAACATGATAATAATCACTAATTTTTGGAAATTCAACCCAATTTTTGCCTCAGAGAACAAGGCTGCAATTGTGGATAATAGGGATTGTCGAAAGAGTGCATCATGGGCATTGCAATACCTCACACCCCGACCATGTATCTCAGTTATTAGCTTTCGCCTTCCTCAATGTGTTTCCAAACATCAAAAAACAGCTCGGAGAAAGGAGGAATTTTTAAAAATCGATTAATCCGTTAATCCATTAATCCGTTAATTCATTAATCCATTAATTCATCGGATTAATATTTGTTAATTCGTTAATTTGTTAATTCATTAATTCATTGTATTAATATTTGTTAATTTGTTAATCCATTAATTTCTTAATTCATTAATTCCTTAATTCATCAGATTAATATTTGTTAATTCATTAATTCATTGGATTAATATTTGTTAATTCGTTAATCTATTAATTTGTAAGTTCATTAATTCCTTAATTCATCGGATTAATATTTGTTAATTCGTTAATTCATCAGATTAATATTTGTTAATTCATTAATTCGTTAAATGATCGGATTAATATTTCTTAATTCATTCATTTATCTATTTGTTAATTCATTAATTCCTTAATTCATCGGATTAACATTTGTTGTGGTGTTTGTTTTTGTTTTCCAAATAATGGTGTCACATTCGAGGAACGAGTGGCTGGCTCAGGATTGTGCTTTTGAAAACAACAGAAAGAGCATTAAGAAAGAGCAGAAATCGATTTCACAGCCCAAGGAAGATTAAACTGCACACGTTTGCACACGCGCAAAACACACACACACACACACACAGTTGCACAAATTGTTCAGCCAACAGACCTTAACATCTGGTTTCGAACCCACCAAATCCTCATTTATTTTGTTATTTTTCCCCCAAAATTAAAATAAATTAATCAATTTAAATTACTTTAAATCGAAAAGACAAGCCATCTTGGAGTGTTGTCGTTGTCATTATTGGGTTTTGTATCGCAACATTTCTATCTTATGTAATCAATTAAATTACAATCAATTAATTTTGGATCAATTAACTAGTTCCGTTTAAGGTTAATCCGCTAGGATTAATACGCTAGTTGATAAACAGCATAATCTCCCTAGAGATGTTTTGATATACATTGTGAGGGTGAGAAACCAGAGTAAAATTAATTTGTTTAAATTAAATTAAATTAAAATTTAATAATTGAGGAACAATTAATTCAAATTTACAAACAAATCCCACCAGGAATATATATATATTTGCTTTAATTTTGCAGTTTGACCCCCCATGTCTCTTGGGAGAAAAAAAAGGATGGGATAGACATAAATTAATGAATCGATTGATCGATCAATGGATGGATTGATTGATCATTCTTCCCCCCCCAACTTTTCCTCTCTTTCTCCTTCCACCTTCCACTAATAATTCTTGTCTTGAATCTCATTTTTGAGGGGAGAAAAAGGTGGGATAGACATAAATTCGTCAATGTATTGATTGATTAGTGGATGAATTGATTAATCGATCATTCTTCAATTCACCTCATTCCACCTTCTTCTGCAATGTCTTCTATTTCCAAAACAGGATGCAAATATTCTCAGTCTGCCATGAAAATGGAGGGAAATGGGTGGAATAGATTTTAAATTAATTGATGGATTAATTGTTTGATTGATTGATCATTCTTCAACTCTCCTTCCACCTTCCCCTGCCTTCTATGCTTTTTCTAAAACAAATATTCTCCGAATCTGCCATTAAAATGGTGAAAAAGGGTAGGATACACATAAATTATTTGATGGATGGAGAGATGAATTGATTAATTGATCATTCTTCAATTTTACTCCTTCCACCTCCCCCTGCAATCTCTTCTGTTTCCAAAACAAATATTCTCTGAATCTGCTATGAAAATGGGAGGAAACGGTGGGATAAACATTAATTAATTGATGGATAGAGGAATGCATTTATTGATTAATTGATTATTCTTCCCCTCTCCTTCCAGCTTTTCTTCAATCTTTTCTTTTTCCAGAGCAAATTTCACAAATGTTCTCATAAAGCTTGGGTGAGGAAGAGTGGGATAGGCATTAATAATAATTTGTTTTATTTATATACCGCTATTCCAAAGATCATAGCGGTGAATAGCAAGTAAGCTAATTAGCAAGTAAGCTGATTTGCCCTCAACAGTCTGGGTACTTAATTGATTGATGGATGGAGGGATGAATTGATTAATCGATTATTCTTCAGTTTTTCTCCTTCCACCTTTCTCTGCAATCTTTTCTTTTTTCACAACAAAACTCATAAATCTTGGGTGGGGAAGAGTGAGATAGCCAATAATTAATTGATGGACGGAGGAATGAATTGATTGATTGATTAATTGATCATTCTTCAATTCTTCTTCGACCTTCTCTGCGATCTCTTCTTTCTCTAAAACAAATGTTCACAGAATCTGTCATGATTCTTGGTAAAAAATGGGTGCGATAGACATAAATTAATTGATGAATGAAGGAATGAATTGATTGATTGATTCTCCTCCTTCCACCTTTCTCTGCAATCTCTACTTTTTCCAGAACAAATCTCATAAATCTTGGGTGGGGAAGAGTGAGATAGACATAAATTAATTGATAGGTGAAGAAATGAATTGATTGATTGATTGCTTGATTGATCATTCTTCAATTCTCCTCCTTCCTCCTTTCTCTGCAATCTCTTCTTTGTCCAAAACAAATGTTCTCAGAATCTGCCATGAAAATGGGGATAAACATAAATTAATTGATCGATGGAGGGATGAATTGATTAATTGATCAGTCTTCAATTCTCCTCCTTCCTCCTTCCCTTACAACTTCTGCTTTTTTTTTGGTCACAAAAATGCAAAATTCACACGGATGGCCATGTTGCCACGAGACGAAAACCACGCAAATAAACATCCGCCATTATTGTTTGGATAAAATTACAGAGGCGGAGATTGACTAGTTCTTAGATTCGTCGCCATGAAAAGGGGAAGTGCAGCGATCCAGAAATCTCTCCTTCTCAGGGAATTTGCTCGAAGGAAACCATGGCGGTCGTCGTTCCTTGTGGTTGAATCCTTCGTCGACTTCATTATTTGTTCTCGATTAGCGTCTGGACTTTGTAGACCAAATCGCGGGCGAGATTCAGGATCCGTTTCGTGTCATGACGCTCAGCCATTTCTGGGAAAAACAGAATAAAGAGCAGCAGGAACAAGACAAAGATGTTCGGAGACAGCAAGAATATATATATATATATATATATATATATATATACATACACACAAACACATATATACATACATATAATCAAATAAATAATTCTATATATATACTGTATATAGAATTATTTAATTTTATATATATATATATATATATATAGAATTAATTTAATATATAAAATTAAATATATATATAATTATATACTTATATATAATCATATATATATATATATATACACACACACACACACAAATAGATCAAAGCGGTTTACAGACCATATAAAAACCATTAAAAACATCTCATAAAAATAGATAAAATCCACTAATACAAATTATACAAAATCTGAACACAATCATTCAACAGGGTATGGCAGAGAATTGATGGGAACAGGTATACACAGCTTCATTTTACAAGGGGGAAGGCTTGACAGAAGAGGAAGGTTTTGAGCCTCTTTTTAAATGTTACCAGGGAGGTCACAAGACGGAGCTCCTCGGGGAGACCATTCCAAATTTGTGGGGCCGCCACTGAATAGGCCATCTGCGATGTAGGAACATGTTTGGAAGATGGAATTTCCAACATGTTCTTCCCCGATGTCCTGAGTGTGCAAGGCGGATTATATGGGGAGATGTGGTTCCTCAAGTAACTCGGGCCCAAGCCATATAGGGCTTTATAGGTAATAACCAACACCTTGTATTGTGCTCGGAAGTGAATAGGCACCCAGTGGAGATCACACACACACACGCACACACACACATATATGATATTTGATTTTATATATCAAATAAATATAGAATTATTGGCGGCGGCGCGGCAGCAGCGCGGGAGAGAGGCAGCGTCTTTGGGGCTCAGCTGGCCCCCTCCCACCTGGCAGCCCAGCAGCAGCGACAGAGGCAAGGGCACCGCCCAGGGCCCTTTAAAAGAGGCCCAGGAACAGCAGCCTCGGCGCGGCAGCGCGGCAGCAGCGCGGGAGAGACGCAGCGTCTTTGGGGCTTAGCTGGCCCCCGGAATATCCCCCTGGCAGCAGCGGCGACGCGGAGGAGAAGGAGAAGGAGTTTAGGCAAGGGAGGCCACTCCAACACCCCCTCCCTTCCTCTCTCACCGGGCAGTGTCTGTGTGGGTGGGGCAGGAGAGCACCAGAGGCCATAAGATCGCCTTCACCCACCCTTCTCCCCAGTGATATATGGCGAAACAAAGGAAGGGTGAAAACTTTTAGCTTCTGTCCTTCAATCAGTAGTGGGATCCTTAAATACGGGTTGGGTTTTCTCCTCCAGTAGGTGTAAAGACAATCCTACTTCCTAAAGGGAAGTGGTGGGGATAGCTTTGATTGGACTTGAACTGAAGAATATAAAATTTATTACAAAAGCTTCCGTTCCCACTACTTTGAGCCGGTAGGCAGGTGTGACGCCTATCACTTTTTAAGTTTAGTTTAAAGAGTATAGATACACAGACATAGTTGTTTTTCAAGGTTAAAATCTAGTGTATAGTGGGAATTGATTTACTTTGTATTGTTGGATGGACTGTTAATAATGATCCACTTTTGAAATGTGAAGAATAGTGGAGGATATGTGGCAAGACATTTTGTGATTAGGGAAGAAGAGAAAAGTAAGGAAAGTGTGAAATTTAAGGAAGATATGTCACAAGAGGTGTTAAACACCATGGAAGGTACAGAACTTTGTAAAATAGTAATGGAAGAAATGCGGAAATTGAGAGAGGAAATAAGGGAGGAAATTAGATCAGAATTAAGGGAGGAAATAAGATCGGTATTTAAAGGGATAAGAGAAGAAATTAAAAATGATATACATAAGGAAATACAAGAACTTACAAATGAGGTTAAAGGAAATATCCAAAATGTCGTTAAAGAACTGGGGGAAATGAACAAAAAAATTTCTAAAATGGAAAGTGAGTCTGAGCATCAAGATAGTAGGATTGGAGTTTTGGAAAAGGATCAAGCAAAGGAAAAAAATAATATTGCACTGATAGAACTAAAATTAAAAGAAAAAGCGATACGTATCCGTGGTCTCCAAGAAAGGTACAATGAGGACTTGAATGAGAGGTTAATCCCAGCTTTAGCTGATTTCATAGACTGGCCACATGAACAGTTAGATTTAGAAGTGGATAAAGCCTATAGGGTTAATTCAAAGGTTGCAACCAATAAGAAACTTCCCAGGGACATAACCATATTTTTTGTAAGGGAACGAGTTAAAAATTTAATTCTGGAAACCAGCTATATAAAAAAAAAATATTTATTGATAACCATGAGATAAAAATATTTAAAGAAATTCCCCATACACTTATTCAGAGAAGAAAGGAATACGATAGAGTTACCCAATACCTCAAGAAAGAGGGAATAAAGTATAAATGGGGTAAAATAGAGGGGTTGATTTTTTATTTAGAAGGAAAGAAATACGTATTAGACTCACAAGAAAAAATGTATGAATTTTTAAATGATATTAAGGAAGAGGAGGAGGAGGAATTGTTTAAAGAAGAAATCAATGTTACGAAAAAATCAATTAATAGAACTCAAGGATAAAAAGAAAACAAAAGAAGTGGGGGAAACCGGTCAAGAGAAACCAATTTCAAAAGATTATAGCAAAAGTATTAATGAACTGGGAAACTCAAAAGAAGACAAAGAGGTAATCTCAGAAGTATCTCTCGATTCTGGGGAGGAAGGAAATATAAAATCTGGCGAAGACTCAGAAGAATACTCAGATCAATTATTGGAGGAAGGCAAAAAGCAACTAGAATTAAGCAGAGAGACAAGAAAGAAATATACAGATAGTAAGCAGGGGGCAACTACAAAAAAAAAGAAAAGGGAAAAAACAATATACAAAGAAAAGGTAAAAAAATAAAAATAAATAAATAAATAAATAAAATAAAATCCAATGTTCCAAACAGTATTTTCGTGGAATGTTAATGGTCTTAATTCAAAAGTAAAAAGAAATAGAATTTTCCAGTATCTAATTAAACAAAAAGGGCAAGTTTTTTTGTATACAAGAAACACATATTAAAACTGAAGATTCAAAAGTACTAGAAAACCCAAGATTAGGGACATTGTTTATAGCCTCAAGTGAAAAAGAAAAGAAGAGAGGTGTGGCAATATACGTGAATAAAAATTTGGAAGCAAAAGAAATTTTTAAAGATAGTCAAGGTCAATATATAGCTATAGAAATAATAACCCAGGGTGAGCGAATTTTGTTGATAAATCTCTATGCCCCCCAAGAAAACAAATCGAACTTTTTTAAAGTACTGCACGAGAAAATAAAAGAACTTAACTATGGAAAAATAATTTTGGCTGGAGACTGGAACGGGGTCTTAAACACTAGGGAAGACAGATCTAAACAAAAATATAGGAAAGGGCAGGGCAAACTGCCCAAGTCGGCCTTTGAAATGATGAAGGATTTGGAATTGATAGATATGTGGAAAATTTTGCATGGAAATAAAAAGGATTACACATTCTATTCAAACAGATTTAAAACCTGGTCGAGGATTGACATGGTATTAACATCCAAATTAATAAATACGGAAATTAGGAGTGTAGAAATTCTCCTGATGGTACTATCAGATCATTGTCCGGTTACTCTTACATTGAAACAAAGATATAAGGAATTTACCTGGAGCCTCAAAAATTATTTATTATCAGATGAAGAAATAGTGAAAAAGATTAGGCAAGAAATTAAATTTTATTTTCAGGAAAATTCAAAGAAGGGGACTCCGATGCATGTGGTTTGGGAGGCGGGAAAAGCAGTTTTTAGAGGGTTGATAATACAGCAGGAGAAGAGGGAAAAAAAGGAAAAATTAAGTAAAGATAAGGAGTTATTTGATCAATTGAAATTAAAGGAACAAGAAGCAAAAAAAACCCCAGGAGATGAAGAGGTGATTAATGAATTACAATTGATTAAGAGTAAGATTGATAAAAATATGATGCACGAGGTGACAGATAAAATTAAATATATTAAGTATAATGAATTTGAGAATGCCAATAAGGTTGGAAGATGGTTAGCACGCAAATTAAAGAAAAAAAAGGAGAAGAGAGCAATAACAAAATTAAAAAAAGGCGATATAGTGGTTACTCACCAGGATGATCTAAAAGAGGTAATTACAAACTTCTATAAGAAACTATATAAGGCGGAAGAACTATCGCAGGGAAAGAGAGTTAGTATACGGGAATATTTAAGAGATAATATTCAAGTAGGGATTAAGGAAACTCAAGGAAATAACTTAAATGACCCTATTAGTGTAGAAGAATTAGAAGCTGCAATAAAAAGACTTAACGAGAATAAAGCTCCAGGCCCAGATGGACTGACAGGGAAATTCTATAAGATTTTTTAAGGAAGAGCTAATAACCCCCTTATTAGAGACTATAAATGATATTGATTTGGGGGAATTACCCAGAATCGTGGCGTCAATCTGTAACAACATTAATTCCAAAGGAAAATAGAGACCCTGAGTTAATAGAGAATTATCGACCTATATATCTTTTAAATACCGACTATAAGATTTTTACATCCATTCTTGCTGAGCGACTAAAAAAAATACTTTCCATTTTGATAAAACCGGAACAAGCGGGTTTTTTACCGAAAAGACACTTGAAAGATAATATTAGAACAATTATTAATATAATAGAATTTTTCCAATTATGCAAAAAAAGAAAATTGGGATTAATATTCTTGGATATTGAAAAAGGTTTCGATAACGTCAATTGGGATTTTTTAGAGATTGCATTGGATGAATGGGGTATAGGGGGTAGATTTAAAAATTGGATAATGAGTATTTATAGTAGGCAAAGTACCAGAATTATTTTGAATGGAGAGAAAACAGAGTTAATTAATATTGAAAAAGGGACATGTCAAGGTTGTCCCATGTCACCTCTCCTTTTTTTGTTAGTAATGGAAGTACTTATTAACAAAATAAATAGAGATGATAGAATACAAGGGCTGGAATTGGCTAAATATAAATACAAGGTTCGTGCTTTTGCAGATGATTTGGTGATCATACTGGAAAACCCAAAAAAGTCAATCCAAAGATTGGAAGAAACCTTAGGTGAATTTGGTGAATTATCAGGGTTGCAAATTAATAAAAAGAAAACTGGTTTGTTAACTAAAAATTTAAACGAGATGGAAAAAAAGGAAATGGAAGTACTAACACATTTTCAGCTGATTAGTAAAGTTAAATATTTGGGTATAATGTTCACAGAAAATAATTAAGATCTATTTAAGAATAATTACTTAACAACATGGGAGAATATAAGGGTGGATCTGAAAAGATGGGGAAAACAACATACTTCCTTAATGGGTAAAATTGCAACGATACAGATGAATATACTCCCTAGAATGCTTTTTCTGTTCCAGACATTACCAATTATTAATAGAAGAACACAGTTCAAAATATGGGAAAGAGACATCTTGGAATTTCTGTGGCAAGGAAAGAAGCCCAGGATAAAACTTAAAGTTTTGCAAGATAGTAAGAATAGAGGGGGGCTGGGATTACCAAAGTTAGAATTATATTACAATGCATGTGCTGTAACCTGGATTAGAGATTGGATACTATTGGAAGATGATAAATTGTTGTATATTGAAGGTTATGGATTAAATTGGGGCTGGCATGCTTATATATGTTATGGATCAAATAAGGAAATTAGGCAATTCAAACAACATCTGATTAGGAACTCTTTATTGAATATTTGGAATACATTAAAGAAACAGTTATATAGAGGGTTACCAAAATGGACCTCACCGCAGGAGGCACACCATAAAAATGAAAACAAATTGACTAATATCTGGTTAAGATATGAGAACCTATTAAGGAAAAATGGAGGATTAGAAGATCTTATAACTAAGGATGAACTATTAGGATTGGACCCCCACTTGACTTGGTTAAAGTACTGGCAAATTAAAGAAGACTGGAAAAGGGATAAGGAGACATTGGGAATAGAAAATACAGAATTAGAATTTGACAAGATTATTAGAGGTAACAGAGTTAAACTAATTTTAAAAATTTATATATTTTTGATTAATATGGAAATGATAGACGAAACGGTGAAAACCAATATAATAAGATGGGCCCAAAACATTGGGAAAGAAATACCACTAGCCAGTTGGGAAAATGTTTGGAAGAAAAATTTACGATTTACTACTTGTATTAGTTTAAAAGAGAACTACTATAAACTTTTCTATAGAGGGTATATGACGCCAACCAGACTCACTAAGATAGCCAAACACGGAACTTCGACTTGTTGGAAATGTAAGGAAAAAGGCGGTTCTTTTTACCACCTTTGGTGGCAGTGTGAGCTTGTCAAGAAGTTTTGAAAAAATATCCATAAAAATATTGTATGTACCCTGAAGAAGAATGTACCTCTGAATCCTGAATTGTTTTTGTTGAACATTACGGATGGAATTCAGGATAACTTGGTCCAAGATGAGATTAGTACTCTATTATATATGATAACAGCCGCTAGGCTGACCTGGGCAAAATATTGGAAATCTAGTAGAACCCCTACAATAAGGGAATGTGTTTTGTCCCAAGAGCAATGCTATGGACTTTGGTTGTAGCAGGGTCTCTGGCTCTCGGGATCACAGCCGGAACAAAAGACTTGTCCACAAATTTCTTACGTTTCAAAACCTTTACTGGTTATAAACACAAATAACACAAAACTGATTTCTTCTTTTTCCTACTATAGTCCTTTCTAAATACCTTGCTCTCTTCTTGATGTATTCTATCTTTCTTTGAGGACTATCTTTCTTCCTTTGTGGACTTATCTTTTTGTCAAAGGAAAATACTCTCTCCAGGTCTGACTTGGCTGAAATCTTACTACACACTGAAAATAACTAGAGGGAGACAGTATGAGACCCTGGGATTTCCCACAATCCTTGCCTTTCTTAAAGCTGTAGCTCTTTATTTTCCCTCTTAAACTAATACATACAAAACCTAATATAATCTTAACTAAATATATGTCTCAAGCGCATCAAAGATGCTCTGGAGGCATGACAGAATGGTTGCAAAACTGTATGATCTCGCAACTCTGGACATATTATCAATGTCTAAAAATAACAGATCTTCGCAACAATATGAGGACAAATGGGTTAGGATAGCATCACTTTGGGAAAACAATGTGTACGATGTATGAATGTCTGTGTATCTATGTAAATATTTGCTTCAAAATAAAATAATAAATAAATAAATATAGAATATTTTAATATATATATATTTACTTGATTATATTTATGTGTGTATGTATATATATATATATATATATGTAATTAAATATATTAATTATATATATATATATAACAATTATATATATATATTAATATAATTAACTCATATATTTAATTACGTATATATATACATATAATCAAGTAAATAATTCTATATATATATATATATATATATTATATATATATATATAATTATTTATTTGATATCTAAAATTAAATATCATATATATATTAATATATATAAAAATGATTAAATATAATAGGAAATTAAGAATAAGAATAAGAAATTAATTATATTATTTAATAATATGTAAATAATATTCTTATTCTTCCTACTATTATTACTATTATTATTATTATTATTATTATCGTTATAATTAACGTCCTCCATTTACCGTTGAAGAACTTGATGATGTCGGTGAAGTCCATGTTGTTCTCGAGGATGATGTCCCTATAGACCTCCACCAAAGCCAAAGCGATGAAGAGCATGAAGTGCGCTGAGGAGATGCATGCTGCCGCCCAGATCGCCTCCCAGACCGTGAAGACGTCTTCGTAAACCAGTTCTGTGTGGAGAAAAAGGAGAACAAGTAAGAGGAAGAAGGAGGGAAAAGACGGGAAGAAAGAAGAAGAAAAAGGAGAAGAGGAAGAAGGAGGGAAAGGGGAGGAGAAAGAGAAGGATGAGGAGGAAAGAGGAAGATAGGGAAAATAAATAAATAAATAAATAAATAAATAAATAAATAAATAAATAAAACTTTATTTATATACCACCTTTCCTTTTTTTGTTGTTTTTTTAATTTTGTTACAAATATTACAAACATAAACATTTAACATTCAACCCTACCCCTCACCCAATCTACCATCACACAACATCGTCGTAACATCCCCTTCCCATACAAACTGTATATATATATATATTATATATATATATATATATATATATATATATATATATACTCCACCACACCCTCACCACCCCTTCCAATCACCAAGTACAAACTGTCGAAATACCATTCTTACATCCACAATCTAATAGTTACCTCTGCCCTATCACCTAACATACCTCTCTACCTGTACTCACACATCCTATGACTTCCATCCTCTTTGTTTAATTTGTAATATTCTTGTATCTCTTATATATGTATTATTTAATTTATCTTGTATTATGATTCCTTTAACCATACAATTTTTCCCACACTGTTATGTCCTACCTATTTCCTACTTTGTTACTATTTCTTCATCACGAATACTAAGCTTCTTCAGCAGATTTCCAACTTACATATTGTTTACAAATCATTAATATAGCCTATCAAATTAGTTTACCAATATCACTATTTTACAATATTATTTCTTTACATCGTTTTCTCATATATCCGATCACTAAATGCCATTCTTCATTAATTTTCCTCTCAGTATTCACCATGGATCTGTCCCTTACTAACTGTGTTAATTTGTCCATTTCTATAATCTCCATCAGTTTTACCATGCAATCTTCCTTTTTTGGAATGTCTTTTGTTTTCCATTTCTGAGCTAGTAAGATTCTTGCTATCACCGTCATATAAAATAGTTGTTTTCCAAATTTTATTTCAATTTTACTATCAAAAAGTCCTAATAGAAAACTTTCCAGTTTTAGTCCTAATTTGATATGTAATATTTCACATATTAGTTCTTTGATTTGTTTCCAATAGTTATTTATTTTTTTGCAACTCCACCAGCAGTGGATAAACATCCCTGTTGTATCTCCACATTTCCAGCATTGGTTATTTCTGTTTTTGTATATTGTAGCTAGTCTCTCCGGGGTTAATTACCACCAATAGAACATTTTAAACCAGTTTTCTTTTATATTTTGTGATGCTGTATGTTTTACTTCTTTGTTCCACATATATTCCCATTGATCCAAATGTATGTTATTACCTACGTATTTTGCCCATTTAATCATGGTGTCTTTGACAACTTCTCCCTCCATTTCCAATTCTAATAATTTTGTGTATATTTTCCCAATTGCCTTTTCTTGATTACTAGTTAACAGTGTCTCTAATTCTGTCTTGTTTTCCTCATCCCCAATTTCTTTTAGATCTTTCATCGTTCTTTCATATATCCTTCTGTATGCATACCACCCCATATCAAATCCCAATTGTTCCAATTCTATTTGTGACTTTTTTGTTATTTTACCCATATTCTTTTTTGTCATTTCACTGTATTTAAACCATTTTTCTCTTCTGATAATTTCCTTTCTGTATATAGCCTCATGGGGTGATAGCCACATTGGAAGTTTACTAATAATATGCCAGATTCAGATCGACTTCCGGTTGGGAACGGCAGCCCATTGGACGCAAGCTTCAGGCTCTCTGAAGATTGTCCTCTTTGCTGGCGTTTTTCCTGCATGTTGAGACCAGCGCGGAGTGGGGAAAAACCCCAAGTATGGCACTACTTGGGTGAAGAAGCTCAGCGAGCCCCTTAAACGCCCCTTTCTTCTCCTGAGCCAGAGGGCTCTGGCGGGGAGACAGAGGCGCGGGGATTTTGGAGTTGTCGCCGCCAGCAAAGTAGAGCCGAGCAAGGCTCTGAGAGCCGCCCCCATCTTTTTAAATTAGTAATGACAGATAAGAGTGGGAAGATAACAAAAAGCTGTTTGGAGATCTAAAGCCTAAATTATCTTTGGTGTCAAGCCTTCAAAACAGAAGGAGATAGAACCATTTAAGGGCGGTGAAAGTGAGTAAAACTTAAACTTGAACTTGAGCTGTGTGGCTGTGGCATAGAGCTGCATCCGTATTGTATCTTACTGTATATTTAAAAGGACTTTTCTGCAGCAGCAATACTTGGATATTTTTGATATTCAAAAGCTTAGAAACAGGGAATACTTTGTCATTAAAAAAGCCTGAATTAAAAAAGGGAAAAACAAAGCAGCAAAAAGAAAAACAAAAAAGGGGGAAGGAGGGGAAGAGAGGGAAAGGAAAGAAAGAGGAAAGAAACAAGAAACAGTGCTTCGAAAGGAGAAGCCGACATAAGGAGGCAGGCTTAACTGGACAAAGAAAAAGACTTTTCTCTCTTACTGGTGAGAACTCTTTAATAATTTATTTAACGTTTGGAATCTAAAAAGGGAAGAAGTGTTTGAGTAAAACAAAATACCAACAGCTGTGGGAACTGGTAATTGACAGTCAGCTGGGCAGCAGCAACAGCTGGAGTAAGTAAAAGAACAAGGAAGTGAACTCAAACCCCAAGGGATCTGAATGAGACAAACACAAAATACAAAATAAAATCATCGCTATTAGAAGAAGATCAAGGGAAAGCTGTGAAGGAAGGGGATGTAATAAAGACATAAAGTAGTAAAAACGAGGAGGGGAAGAGTTGGAGAGGATTAGAATTAATGAAGCTTGAATAACGGAGGAAGATAGAGGACCAAAAAGGGGAAATAGAATAAGGGGAAAAGACTTTGAGAATTATTGAGAATAAGTCAGAGAAATCACCTAATTGAGATAAAAGACTGTTTAACTGATTGGGAAAAGAAGAGTCCGGCTGAAACAAGGAAGAGGTTAACAGCATCAAATACAGAAGCGGGAAAGAAAGAGAAAGCTTGGGGGAAGGAGACTGTGAGAAAAATGGAGGCAGCCAAACAGGGATAAGAAAGGAGGACCCAAAGGAAACAGGGAAAGTGGAAGGAAAGGAGACCAAGCGAACTCAGAGAAGCGCCGGCAAGGAGAGGAGGATTAGTGGAAGAGGATAAAGACACAGACAGAAGTAAGACATAGAGGAAACTAGTTGATATATGAAAGAAGGAGTCCAGCTGAAATTCCCCTGTTCCAGGGCCCTCTTATATGTAGAGGGGGAAGAAAGTGGTCATAAGAAAAGGAACATAAAGGGGACGTGAGAGAGGCTTTGGAGAACGAGGAAGCTCAGCGGAGGACTGGAAAGCAGCCCCAGAGACAATAGATGACAGAGAAGAAAAGGAAATTAAAGAAACCTTGGCAGAAATTGATAATTAGGGAAGACCAAGAACGTGGATGTGTGTGTGAATGTCCATTCCCCCCTCCCCCTTCCCTTTTTTTTCCTTCTTTCTCCTCTTTGTTTAGGGAGAAGCTGAAGCAAATGAGGAAGTTCAGAGAGGAAGAAGAGAGGAAGTGAACCCAGGCGAAAACAGCAGAAACCAGCAGGAGGAGAAGGGTCGCAGTTAAAAGGAAAAACAGTTCAGGAGGTAGAAAAGATAGAAAACACAGGAAAGAAGGGAATCAGAAGAATTTAGGCAGAGATAGAAGATAGCAAGGAGAACTGGTGGAGGCTCCCTAATGGGAAGATAATAGGAGTAGAAGAGGGAGAACAAGGGGAGGAGAGAGGAGATAGGGAGGGGAAGGGAGGAGAAAAAAGGGAAATTGAAGTGAATTTGATAAGAGGTTTTTCTTCAGTTCTCAGTAACATTTAATAAGAATATTTCTGGAATTATTTTTAAAGTTGATCTTCAACATCTTGACAAGAGGGTAGATCAGTAGAGAAAGGGAAAAAGGATAACTCCGAGGAGGACAGTGGCAGTAAGGGAAAAAGAAAGCCAGATTAACAGAGGAAGAAATATATACAAAAGGAAAAGGAAATTGAGGAAGATTGAAAACGCAACGAGTCACTAACATCAAAAAAGAAAACTATTAGAGAGTGAAATAGGGAACCTAGGCAAGGACAGTGTCATCGGGAGGAGATTAAAGGGGAAAGTAAAGAAGGTATTAGAAATAGAATTAAGAGTAGAATTAGAGAATACTGACAAGAGGAGTAGAATTGCGATAAGGAGGGAACTATATCAGGGACAGACACAACAAAGAGCAAAATGAATACAAGAAAAACAAAATTAGATCCCGGGCATCAGAGAAGAACTTCGGTCGGAGCCAGCTCATCTGAACAAACAATTCTACTAGAGGAACTAAAGTCCTTATATCTGGACATGAAGGAAGATATAAAAGCACTGAAAAGAGACATGAATGCTATGAGGAAAGAAATTAATCAAGAAATCGGTCAGGAAATCAGGGCAGAATTAAAGGACATTAAGAAAACTCTAGGGAAAGCAACTGAAGACATATCTCTGATGGAAAAAATATAGGTAAAATAGAGGACAAGACTAATAAGATCAATAAGAAAGTAATAGACTTAGAAAGAAATTATGAGAGAGAGTTAGATGAGAGAGCCCTGCAAGATCAAAAACAACGTGAGAACTGTATAAAATCAGAGGCCTAAAAGAAAAGGAGAACGAAGATCTCTATGATTATTTAGCACCAATATTAGCGGATTATATTGGAGCAGATCAAGACCAATTCCAGTGGGAAATAAGTAAAATGTTCCACATTGACTCTAAAATAGCAAAGCAGAAGAAACTACCACGGGACGTTGTTATTTATTTTACCAGGAAAAAA
The DNA here is from genome assembly GCA_023333645.1 of Sceloporus occidentalis. Classification (NCBI taxonomy): domain Eukaryota; kingdom Metazoa; phylum Chordata; class Lepidosauria; order Squamata; family Phrynosomatidae; genus Sceloporus; species Sceloporus occidentalis. The sequence continues at coordinate 1,325,065 of JALMGF010000177.1, forward strand.
GTTAGAGATGAAATTATACAACTAAATTATGATCAAAAGCTAGAATTCGAAGGGGAGGAGCTAATTGTATACAAAGATATTCCCTTAAGAATTTTGAAAAAAAATCTGAGTATAGACCACTTGTCACTCTGTTAAAAGACGACATCATATATAGATGGGACAGACTGGAAGGAGTTTCCTTTAAATATAAATCAGAATTGTTTAAAATAAATTCCACAATGAAAATGAAAGATTTTCTAAAAAAACATAAAAAGGACCTGGAGAGAAAAGAAAATCTGAACAAAAAAGAAGAAGAGGCAGGGAAATCCACAAACAAATCCGACTCAGAGGAAGAAGCAGAGGAAGAAAAAGGAGATCAAAATAGAACTCAAAGTGACAACGAAGAAGAGGCATCAGGAACTAATTAATAAAGATAAAAGAAAACAAGGTAAGATATAAGGACTATTTATTTAATTAGTTAGATAGAATGCATAATTTAAAAATTATATCTTGGAATATCAGGGGAATGAACTCCCCCCAAAAACGCAGAAAGGTATTTCATTATTTAGAATAATTATTTTCAAATAACTCATTAGTTTTTTTCGATAACCATATTCCCAAATATTTAACTTTTTTCTTCATTTTAATTCCCAATTTCTCTTCCAACCAGTTCTCTTCTTCTTTTCCAACATTTTTTGTTAAAATTGCAGATTTGTTTTTGTTAATTTTACATCCCGAAAATGCTCCAAATTCATCAATTATCTCTAATAAAGTATTTATACTATTTTACGGTTCGTCCAAATTTATCACCACGTCATCTGCAAATGCCCGGATTTTATATTCGAATTGTTTAATTTTTACTCCTTTAATTGTATCGTTACTTTTTATCCTATTCATCATGATTTCCATTATTAATAAGAAGAGAAATGGTGACAAAGGACATCCCTGTCTCGTACCCCTTTCAATCGCAACTAGTTTTGATAACTCTCCATTGATATTAATTCTTGCTTTTTGTGTTGTATAAATTTGCGAGATCCATTTTCTATAATTTAGTCCACAATTAATATTTTCCATAGTTTCTGACAATGCTATCCAATCGACCGAATCAAAGACTTTCTCCATGTCCACAAACATCAAACCTAATTTTCTATCGATATGCCTTTCATAATATTCTAAAATGTTTAATATATATCTAATATTATTCCTCATGTATCTTTTCGGTAGAAAACCACATTGGTCCGAATCTATCAGGAATTCTAAACAATTTTTAAGTCTCTGAGCAATAATCAATGCAAAAATTTTGTAGTCCAAATTGAGAAGTGATATTGGTCTATAATTTGATACCTCTAATCTATCTTTGTCTTCTTTTGGTATTAAAATTATTTCTGATTCTTTCCATGATTCCGGTATTTTCCCAATCAAAATGTTATTCATAGTCAATCTTAAAGGTTCAATTAATTCTTTTTTAAATATTTTATAAAATTCTATTGGAAAGCCATCTGGGCCTGGTGCTTTGCCATTTTTATTTTTTTCAATTGCTCTCTCTACCTCTTCTTGAGTGATCTCTGATTCTAGATTTAATTTTTGGATTTCGTTAAATTTGAATAGTTTCCCTTCTTTCAATAATTCCTTTAGTGTGATTGGTTGATCTTGCCTTTTCGAATATAATTTACTATAGAAGTCTCTAAAGTATTCTATAATCTCCTCTTGCTTGGTAACTATCTCATTGTTTATTCTTATTTTAGCTATCACTCTCTCCTCCTTTCTTTTTCTTAATCTATACGCTAACTATTTTCCTGGTTTATTAGCGTTCTCAAAATGATCTTGCTTCGCCTTTCTTAATTCATTTACTACCTCCTCTGCAAGTTCTAAGGATATTTGATTTTTCAAAATTTTGCTTTCCATACCCATTTGTTCGTTATTGGGATTTTTAATTAGTAAGCTTTCCTTTTCCTGCAGTCTTTTACTTAATTGTTCAATTTTTTAATTTTTCTTTAATCTTAGAATTGTGTTTTGTTGTAATAAATGACCCCTAAAAACTGCTTTCCCTGCATCCCATACTACATCTATTGCCGTTTCTTTAAATTCTCTTTAAAAAAGTTTGTTATAACTTTTTTAGTATTCTGTATTATTTCTTCATTTCGTAGGGTATCAAGATTCAATCTCCATTTGAAGAAAGATTTCTTTTTTGTAATATCCTTTAATTCCAATACTTGTGGGTTATGATCCGATAGTATTCTTGGCATAATCTCCATCTTGAGGGAGAGAGAGAGGCAGGCTAGCTCCACCAGGCCTGCCTGGAAGAAGACAAGCCCTCCCTTCAGCCACCATCTTCAGGGAGAGAGAGGCAGGCTAGCTCCACCAGGCCCTGCCTGGAAGAAGACAAGCCCTCCCTTCAGCCACCATCTTCAGGGAGAGAGAGGCAGGCTAGCTCCAACAGGCCCTGCCTGGAAGAAGACAAGCCCTCCCTTCAGCCACCATCTTCAGGGAGAGAGAGGCAGGCTAGCTCCAACAGGCCCTGCCTGGAAGAAGACAAGCCCTCCCTTCAGCCACCATCTTCAGGGAGAGAGAGGCAGGCTAGCTCCAACAGGCCCTGCCTGGAAGAAGACAAGCCCTCCCTTCAGCCACCATCTTCAGGGAGAGAGAGGCAGGCTAGCTCCAACAGGCCCTGCCTGGAAGAAGACAAGCCCTCCCTTCAGCCACCATCTTCAGGGAGAGAGAGGCAGGCTAGCTCCAACAGGCCCTGCCTGGAAGAAGACAAGCCCTCCCTTCAGCCACCATCTTCAGGGAGAGAGAGGCAGGCTAGCTCCAACAGGCCCTGCCTGGAAGAAGACAAGCCCTCCCTTCAGCCACCATCTTCAGGGAGAGAGAGGCAGGCTAGCTCCAACAGGCCCTGCCTGGAAGAAGACAAGCCCTCCCTTCAGCCACCATCTTCAGGGAGAGAGAGGCAGGCTAGCTCCAACAGGCCCTGCCTGGAAGAAGACAAGCCCTCCCTTCAGCCACCATCTTCAGGGAGAGAGAGGCAGGCTAGCTCCAACAGGCCCTGCCTGGAAAAAGAGAAGCCCTCCCTTCAGCCACCATCTTGAGGGAGAGAGAGAAGCAGGCTAGCTCCAACAGGCCCTGCCTGGAAGAAGACAAGCCCTCCCTTCAGCCACCATCTTCAGGGAGAGAGAGGCAGGCTAGCTCCAACAGGCCCTGCCTGGAAGAAGACAAGCCCTCCCTTCAGCCACCATCTTCAGGGAGAGAGAGGCAGGCTAGCTCCAACAGGCCCTGCCTGGAAGAAGACAAGCCCTCCCTTCAGCCACCATCTTCAGGGAGAGAGAGGCAGGCTAGCTCCAACAGGCCTGCCTGGAAGAAGACAAGCCCTCCCTTCAGCCACCATCTTCAGGGAGAGAGAGGCAGGCTAGCTCCAACAGGCCCTGCCTGGAAGAAGACAAGCCCTCCCTTCAGCCACCATCTTCAGGGAGAGAGAGGCAGGCTAGCTCCAACAGGCCCTGCCTGGAAAAAGAGAAGCCCTCCCTTCAGCCACCATCTTGAGGGAGAGAGAGAAGCAGGCTAGCTCCAACAGGCCCTGCCTGGAAGAAGACAAGCCCTCCCTTCAGCCACCATCTTGAGGGAGAGAGAGAGGCAGGCTAGCACCACCAGGCCTGCCTGGAAGAAGACAAGCCCTCCCTTCAGCCACCATCTTCAGGGAGAGAGAGGCAGGCTAGCTCCAACAGGCCCTGCCTGGAAGAAGACAAGCCCTCCCTTCAGCCACCATCTTCAGGGAGAGAGAGGCAGGCTAGCTCCAACAGGCCCTGCCTGGAAGAAGACAAGCCCTCCCTTCAGCCACCATCTTCAGGGAGAGAGAGGCAGGCTAGCTCCAACAGGCCCTGCCTGGAAGAAGACAAGCCCTCCCTTCAGCCACCATCTTCAGGGAGAGAGAGGCAGGCTAGCTCCAACAGGCCTGCCTGGAAGAAGACAAGCCCTCCCTTCAGCCACCATCTTCAGGGAGAGAGAGGCAGGCTAGCTCCAACAGGCCCTGCCTGGAAGAAGACAAGCCCTCCCTTCAGCCACCATCTTCAGGGAGAGAGAGGCAGGCTAGCTCCAACAGGCCCTGCCTGGAAGAAGACAAGCCCTCCCTTCAGCCACCATCTTCAGGGAGAGAGAGGCAGGCTAGCTCCAACAGGCCCTGCCTGGAAGAAGACAAGCCCTCCCTTCAGCCACCATCTTCAGGGAGAGAGAGGCAGGCTAGCTCCAACAGGCCCTGCCTGGAAGAAGACAAGCCCTCCCTTCAGCCACCATCTTCAGGGAGAGAGAGGCAGGCTAGCTCCAACAGGCCCTGCCTGGAAGAAGACAAGCCCTCCCTTCAGCCACCATCTTCAGGGAGAGAGAGGCAGGCTAGCTCCAACAGGCCTGCCTGGAAGAAGACAAGCCCTCCCTTCAGCCACCATCTTCAGGGAGAGAGAGGCAGGCTAGCTCCAACAGGCCCTGCCTGGAAGAAGACAAGCCCTCCCTTCAGCCACCATCTTCAGGGAGAGAGAGGCAGGCTAGCTCCAACAGGCCCTGCCTGGAAGAAGACAAGCCCTCCCTTCAGCCACCATCTTCAGGGAGAGAGAGGCAGGCTAGCTCCAACAGGCCCTGCCTGGAAGAAGACAAGCCCTCCCTTCAGCCACCATCTTCAGGGAGAGAGAGGCAGGCTAGCTCCAACAGGCCCTGCCTGGAAGAAGACAAGCCCTCCCTTCAGCCACCATCTTCAGGGAGAGAGAGGCAGGCTAGCTCCAACAGGCCCTGCCTGGAAAAAGAGAAGCCCTCCCTTCAGCCACCATCTTGAGGGAGAGAGAGAAGCAGGCTAGCTCCAACAGGCCCTGCCTGGAAGAAGACAAGCCCTCCCTTCAGCCACCATCTTGAGGGAGAGAGAGAGGCAGGCTAGCACCACCAGGCCTGCCTGGAGGAAGACAAGCCCTCCCTTCAGCCACCATCTTCAGGGAGAGAGAGGCAGGCTAGCTCCACCAGGCCTGCCTGGAAGAAGACAAGCCCTCCCTTCAGCCACCATCTTCAGGGAGAGAGAGGCAGGCTAGCTCCAACAGGCCCTGCCTGGAAGAAGACAAGCCCTCCCTTCAGCCACCATCTTCAGGGAGAGAGAGGCAGGCTAACTCCAACAGGCCCTGCCTGGAAGAAGAGAAGCCCTCCCTTCAGCCACCATCTTGAGGGAGAGAGAGAGGCAGGCTAGCACCACCAGGCCTGCCTGGAAGAAGACAAGCCCTCCCTTCAGCCACCATCTTCAGGGAGAGAGAGGCAGGCTAGCTCCACCAGGCCTGCCTGGAAGAAGACAAGCCCTCCCTTCAGCCACCATCTTCAGGGAGAGAGAGGCAGGCTAGCTCCAACAGGCCCTGCCTGGAAGAAGACAAGCCCTCCCTTCAGCCACCATCTTCAGGGAGAGAGAGGCAGGCTAACTCCAACAGGCCCTGCCTGGAAGAAGAGAAGCCCTCCCTTCAGCCACCATCTTGAGGGAGAGAGAGAGGCAGGCTAGCACCACCAGGCCTGCCTGGAAGAAGACAAGCCCTCCCTTCAGCCACCATCTTCAGGGAGAGAGAGGCAGGCTAGCTCCAACAGGCCCTGCCTGGAAGAAGACAAGCCCTCCCTTCAGCCACCATCTTCAGGGAGAGAGAGGCAGGCTAACTCCAACAGGCCCTGCCTGGAAGAAGAGAAGCCCTCCCTTCAGCCACCATCTTGAGGGAGAGAGAGAGGCAGGCTAGCACCACCAGGCCTGCCTGGAAGAAGACAAGCCCTCCCTTCAGCCACCATCTTCAGGGAGAGAGATTGTATTGTATTGTATTGTATTGCATTTTTGTACTGTACACCGCTATGATCATTGCGGAATAGCGGTCTATAAATAAAAAGTATTATTATTATTATCCCATTAACAAATTTCGCTAATGTTTGCGTAACTAAAATTAGGTCAATTCTAGCCATAGAATTATGTCTAGATGAATAATGGGTGTATTCTCTGGCTGTATCATACAAATATCTTCATGTATCTAATAAACTTACATTATCCATTAACCTAAAAAAGGATTTTGGTAATTTGCCTTGCTTCTCTTTTATAATTTTACTTGAATTTCTATCCTGTTCTGGGTTAATCACTCCATTATAGTCTCCTAATACAATTATTTCATCATGTTTTTGTTCCAGTAATATGTCTTGTAGTTCTTCAAAAAATTTTGCTTTTTTTTTCTTGTGGTGTATATATTCCCATTATTAAAAAAATTTTCCCATTAATACAAATTTCAATACCCAACAGATAGCCTTTGTTATCATTATAAATTTCCTTGGATTCTACGTGGTTATTTACATAAATTATTACTCCTTTTTTCCTTTTTTTGTTCGCCGATATATAACATTTTCCTAGCCTTTTATTTTCAATATATTTTTCTTCTCCCTTTTTTATATGAGACTCTTGTAGACATACTATTTCACATTTTTGTTTTGCCAAATAATGGAAGATTTTCTTTCTTTTGCATCCTGAGTTCAAACTGTTTACATTCCAACTTAATATTTTCATTATTTATGTTTTAATCGGGCACACCTTTATTAGCATAAAGTAATTGAATAGATGGGGAAACAATTTACAAACTCCACACAGGAGAAGAAGAGAAAGAAAGAAAAAAACAAAGAGAGAGAGAGTAAAAAAACCTACAACAAATAATTATACACAAATTCCCAATCTCCTGTAATTCTCAGTTAACCTAACTTCTTGCCAAAATCTGCCTAGTCTTCCTTACCCAGATTCCCACCTTCCCCAAAATTCTTTGTTTGTTCCTTCTTGCTTTGTTCCAGTTTCTGCAGTTTTGCCGTCATCCCTCTAGTTCTTATCCCCTGTTCGTATTCTGGATGGTTTTGATCTCTTGATTTTTCAATCTCTCTCCTATTTCTCTTCCAAAAATCTGTTGCTTTATCCATCGAGTCAATCCTGTATCTTTTTTATTTCCAAGTTAGTGTCAGACCTTCCACTTCATCCCATCTAAAAGGTATTCCGTAAATATTTAGCTGATCTGATAGGAAACTATAATCCCTCCTTGATTTAAGCACAGAAGCTGGAATATCTTTAAAGATCTGAATCAAACGTCCTCCTACAAACAATTCCTTTTTAAAACTTTGTTGTATTATTAGGTCCCGAGTTTGCTTGCACACACAGTACACCACAACGTCCCTGGGAAGTTTCTTTTGTCTTGCTGCTCTAGAGCTGATGCGGTACATAGTATCTATCTCCCATGGGAATTGTTCTGCTGGTTCATCGACAAATTCAGCTAGAATTGGGATCAGAGATTTGTGAAGGTTTTCATCTTCTTGCTCCGGGACACCACGAAGTTTAATACAGTTTTGTCTCACTTTCGTCTCAAGTCTTATAATTGTTTGTTTATCAATCCTTCTCTCCTCTTCCATCTTTTTAATTTTATCATCTATTTGTGTGACATTGCTTTCTGTTTGCTTTACATTGGTTTCCAATTCCTCCACTTTATTAGATATTTTCTCCAAATCCTTATTGATCTTCTCCAAAGAACCCTTGATCTCACCCATTTCTTTTTGTATCTCAGTCCTTATTTCCATTCTCAAATCATCTCTCAATTTTTGATTATCAACCTTCAGTTCATCTCTCAGTCTTTGATTATCTCCTTTTAATTCCTCTTTCATTTTCCTTATTTTATCTAGCATTATTAAATCACTGGTTTCATTAGGCTTAATAGTTAGATCCACCGATGGTCTTTTTTGAGGTGGGAATGTGGGAAGAGCTGTTGTTTTCTTATTTGTTGACATTTCTTTTCCAAAACTTGGCCACACAAAAACAAGATCCACTGGAATACAACCAAACATACACAGATTCCCAATCTAATACATAAAATTTGTTATTCTCAAATGTTGCCTCTCAAGCTCTTTCACTGTGTTTAATGCAATTGATTGATTCCCCCAATTTCATTCACAATTTCCCCTCCTTAACAGCAGATGGCACTCTTACCCTCTTTAGGCTCTTTTATCTTATAGGACTACAAATTGCTTTTTTATATACCGCCTTTCCTGTAGATCAGCGGTTCCCAACCTTTGTTGGGCCATGACGCCCATTAGGGAGGAAAGTCCCACCCGTGGCCCCCCTGATAGGTTGGGAGGCCAGGAGGGGGCGGGACTTCCAGCCACCTACAAGCCTCAACAGGCTTTGCGGCCAGATGTCCCACCCCTTCCCAGTCTCCTAACCAGTTAGGGAGGCCACCAGGGGAGAAGGGGCGGGACTTCTGGCCACAAAGGCCTCTGGGGCTTGCAGTCCCGTCCCCTTATTATTATTACAGTATTATTATTATTAACCAGAGGAGGCAGCCCTGACCATCCCTTCCTCCCCGTGGCTGTCTGGCAGCTGTTGGAAGGGAGGGAAGGAGGAGGAGGGACCCCTGGCCCCTTTCCTTCCTCCCCGCTGCTGTCTGGCAGCCGTGGGAAGGGAGGGAAGGAGGAGGAGGACCCCTCCCATTCCTTCCTCTCTGCGGCTGTCTGGCAGCTGTGGGGAGGGAGGGAGGAGGAGGGACCCCCCATTCCTTCCTCTCCTTGGCTGTCTGGCAGCCGTGGGAAGGGAGGGAAGGAGGAGGAGGGACCCCCCCCCCCATTCCTTCCTCCCGTGGCTGTCTGGCAGCCATGGGGAGGGAGGAGGAGGAGGTGACCCCCACCCCCTTTCCTTCCTCCCTGCAGCTGTCTGTCAGCCATGGGAAGGGAGGGAGGAGGAGGAGGTGACCCCCACCCCCTTTCCTTCCTCCCTGCAGCTGTCTGGCAGCCATGGGAAGGGAGGGGAGGAGGGACCCCCCATTCCTTCCTTTCCGTGGCTGTCTGGCAGCCGTGGGAAGGGAGGGAAGGAAGAGGAACCCCCCCATTCCTTCCTCTCCTTGGCTGTCTGGCAGCCACGGGAAGGGAGGGAGGAGGAGGAGGCGACCCCCACCCCCTTTCCTTCCTCCCTGCAGCTGTCTGGCAGCCGTGGGAAGGGAGGGGAGGAGGGACCCCCCATTCCTTCCTTTCCGTGGCTGTCTGGCAGCCGTGGGAAGGGAGGGAAGGAAGAGGAACCCCCCCATTCCTTCCTCTCCTTGGCTGTCTGGCAGCCACGGGAAGGGAGGGAGGAGGAGGAGGCGACCCCCACCCCCTTTCCTTCCTCCCTGCAGCTGTCTGGCAGCCGTGGGAAGGGAGGGGAGGAGGGACCCCCCATTCCTTCCTTTCCGTGGCTGTCTGGCAGCCGTGGGAAGGGAGGGAAGGAAGAGGAACCCCCCCATTCCTTCCTCTCCTTGGCTGTCTGGCAGCCACGGGAAGGGAGGGAGGAGGAGGAGGCGACCCCCACCCCCTTTCCTTCCTCCCTGCAGCTGTCTGGCAGCCGTGGGAAGGGAGGGAAGGAGAAGGAGGGACCCCCCCATTCCTTCCTCTCTGTGGCTGTCTGGCAGCTGTGGGAAGGGAGGGAGGAGGAGGAGGTGACCCCCTTCCCTTCCTCCCCGCAGCTGTCTGGCAGCCGTGGGAAGGGAGGGAAGGAGGAGAGACCCCCCCATTCCTTCCTCTCCGTGGCTGACTGGCAGCCGTGGGAAGGGAGGGAAGGAGGAGGGACCCCCCCCCCCATTCCTCCCTTTCCGTGGCTGTCTGGCAGCCACGGGAAGGGAGGGAGGAGGAGGAGGTGGTGACCCCCGCCCCCTTTCCTTCCTCCCTGCAACTGTTTGGCAGCCATGGGAAGGGAGAGAAGGAGGAGGAGGGACCCCCCCATTCCTTCCTCTCTGTGGCTGACTGGCAGCCGTGGGAAGGGAGGGAAGGAGGAGGGACCCCCCCCATTCCTCCCTTTCCGTGGCTGTCTGGCAGCTGTGGGAAGGGAGGGAGGAGGAGGAGGAGGTGACCCCCACCCCCTTTCCTTCCTCCCTGCAACTGTTTGGCAGCCATGGGAAGGGAGAGAAAGAGGAGGGACCCCCCCCCCCCATTCCTTCCTCTCCGTGGCTGTCTCAGCCACGGGAAGGGAGGGAAGGAGGAGGGACCCCCCCATTCCTTCCTCTCCGTGGCTGTCTGGCAGCCGCGGGAAGGGAGGGAAGGAGGAGGAACCCCCCCCCCCATTCCTTCCTCTCCTTGGCTGTCTGGCAGCTGTGGGAAGGGAGGGAAGGAAGAGGAGGGACCTCCCCCCATTCCTTCCTCTCTGTGGCTGTCTGGCAGCCGTGGGAAGGGAGGGAGGGAGGAGGAGGAGGTGACCCCCTTCCCTTCCTCCTCGCAGCTGTCAGGCAGCCACAGGAAGGGAGGGAAGGATGAGGAACCCCCTCCCCATTCCTTTCTCTCCTTGGCTGTCTGGCAGCCACGGGAAGGGAGGGAGGAGGAAGAGGCGACCCCCACCCCCTTTCCTTCCTCCCTGAAGCTGTCTGGCAGCCATGGGAAGGGAGGGAAGGAGGAGGAGGGACCCCCCCATTCCTTCCTCTCCGTGGCTGTCTGGCAGCCGTGGGAAGGGAGGGAGGAGGAGGAGGAGGTGACCCCCTTCCCTTCCCTTCCTCTCCACAGCTGTCTGGCAGCCGTGGGAAGGGAGGGAGGAGGAGGAGGAGGTGTCCCCCGCCCCCTTCCCTTCCTCCCCGCAGCTGTCTGGCAGCCGCGGGAAGGGAGGGAGGAGGAGGAGGAGGCGACCCCCTTCCCTTCCCCCCCCGCAGCTGTCTGGCAGCCATGGGAAGGGAGGGAAGAGGAGGAGGCAACCCCCACCCCCTTTCCTTCCTCCCTGCGGCTGTCTGGTAGCCGCGGGAAGGAAGGGAAGGAGGAGGGACCCCCCATTCCTTCCTCTCCATGGCTGTCTGGCAGCCGTGGGAAGGGAGGGAAGGAGGAGGAGGAGGCGGCCCTGCCCCCATCCCCTTCTCCTTGCGAGTGCCTCTGCCAGGGACAGCCCTTGCAGGGAGAAGGGAAAGAGGAGGGAGCCCCTCCCCCTCCCCTTTTCCCCATGAGGTGCCTGCGCTAGCGCCAGCACCTGTAGAGAAAAGGGAAGGGGGAGGCGGCGGGGATTCCCAACCTGGCGACCCCCGCGAAAGGGTCACACTACCCCCAAAGGGGTCGTGACCCCCAGTTTGGGAACCCCTGCTGTAGATCAAAGCAGTTCACAACATAGTAAGCATGTGCCACATGTCACAGTACAAAACAATAAAATGGCTCAGTAATTACAATCACAATTTCATACAATTTCCTAAAAACCTGAACCATATACAGATCCTTAAAACCATCAGTTGTGTGTGTGTGGGGGGACTCCTTAATCTAAACAGAATCGGGAGGATATGCTACTTGAAAGAGGTGGGTTTTTAATGCCTTCTTAAAGGCTTCTAATGTAGAACAGAGTTGGAACTTTTCTGGGAGTGCGATCCAGAGGGTAGGGGCTGTTGCCATATAAGCCTTCTGGTGAGTTGCTGCTAGTTGTTCCTTGGGGAAGTCAAGTAAAAATTTCCCTGTTGTTCTGAGGGTGCGGGGCGGATTATGTTGGGAGATGCGCTCCCTCAAGTAACTCGGGCCCAGGCCATGTAGGGCTTTATAGGTAACAACCAACACTTTGTATTGCGCCCAGAAGCTAATAGGCAGCCAGTGGAGAGATTTTAATATAGGTGTTATGTGGTCCGATCTCAGAGTACCTGTGATCAATCTGGCTGCTGCATTCTGAACTAGCTGAAGCTTCCAAACCTGGTACAAAGATAGCCCCATGTAGAGCGCATTACAGAAATCCAAGCGAGAGGTTACCAGTGCGTGTACTATAGTTTCAACGTCCTTTCTGTCCAGACAGGGATGCAGTTGGCGTATCAGCCGAAGCTGGTACCAAGCACTCTTGGCCATCGCATCTACTTGAGATGACAATTATAGAGATGAGTCCAGGAGAACTCCCAAACTGTGAGCTTTATCCTTTAGGGGAAGCATAACCCCATCAAGGATAGGGTGGCAAATTTCCCTGTCTGGACTTGGGGAACCTATCACGAGTACCTCTGTTTTCTATGGATTCAGCTTGAGTTTGTTTTTCTTCATCCAACCCATTACTGACCCCAGACAGGCATCCAGAGGAGAGATGCCCTCCTTAGTCACTGTATCAGTCGGTGACATGAAGAGATAGATCTGGGTGTCATCAGCGTACTGATAACACTCAGTTCCATGCCTCCGGATGATCTCTCCCAGCGGCTTCATGTAAATGTTAAACAGCATGGGGGACAGGATGATGCCCTGAGGGACGCCAGATGCCAGCTCTCTTCTATGAGAGCAACAGTCCCCCAGCTTCACCATCTGGAATCTTCCCGAGAGGTAGGACTGGAACCACAGTGCCCCCAAGACCCAAATCCCCCAGGCGTTCCAGAAGGATACCATGGTCGATAGTATCAAAGGCCGCAGAGATGCTCAAGAGCACCAACAGGGTCACACTTCCACCGTCGATGCTCAGATGGAGATCATCAACCAAGGCAGTCTCCGCTCCATGTCCCGTTGTGAAGCCAGTTTGAAATGGGTCCAGATAATTGGTTTCCTCCAAAACTGCTTGGAGTTGAAGGGCGACTGCCTTCTCGATCACCTTGCCCAAGAATGGTAATAGGGAAACCGGTCTATAACTGCTCATTAGCAGGGGGTCAAGGGAAGTTTTCTTCAGGAGAGGTTTTATTATTGCCTGTTTTAAGGCCGATGGAAATGTACCTTCCCAGAGAGATGTATTAAGATGTACAGCAGTTTTTATGACATCTCCTCCCTGAACGGTCAACCAAGAAGGCCAGGGATTGAGGGGACAGGTCGTCCTTTTCACCTGACCAAGGAGCTTGTCCACGTCCTCGGTACTGACAAACTCAGAACGATCCAGAATAACCTTGTTTCCAGAGTCACTGGAGGCCTCTACTATAGGTTCTGTCGAAAGACCAGCGTCAAGATCAGCCCTTATCTGAGAAACTTTATCAGCAAAGAAGTCATTAAAAGCATCGCAGCAGGCTATGGTTGACTCCAATAGGGGGTTCAGGGTGGCCAGGGGTTGTGTTAATTCCCTAATTCCATAATGCCTCCTGATCCCTCTCTGAGGATGCAATTTTAATCTTGATAAGTCAATAGGTTTGCACAAAAGCTGGAGCGAGGGTTGTATTTTAATGCATGGAAGCTGAAGGCCATGCAGAAATACACAGAATCCTTCTGCCATGCAGGAATACATAGAACACTAGAGAAGGGATGTATCCAAGGGTTTTTTGGGGGGGTGGTTGGACCCCCCCTTCAGGCCTGGGGATGTTCAAGCTTCTTCCTTCTCCCCCCCCCCCCCTCCCCTCCATCAAAAGCGTGGAGGACTCAGATGGAGAGGGAAAAGGGGAAAGACAAAACTTGCAGGGAGGGAACTGGGAGGCTCAGAGAGAGAGAGAGAGAGGGAGGGAGGGGGAGTGGTCAGGGGTCCCTCCCTGTGATTTTTTTCTTTCCCTTTCATTTCCTCTCCATCGGAGTCCTTCTTCCACTCCTCCTCCTCCTCCTCTGTGCTTTTGGCAGAATAAAAGTCTCACTTCCTGGGGAAGGAGAGAAGGAGGAAGAAGGGAAGGAAGACAAGAAGGAAGGAAAAAAAGGAAGGAAGAATGATGGGAAGGGAGGGAGAGAGAACTGAAGAAAAGAAGGAAAAGAAAGGAAGGAAGAGGAAGGGGAGAAAGGAAGAAAGAAAAAGGAAGGGAGGAAGCTTCTAAAAGGAAATATAAAAGAAAGAAAAGGTGACTTCTAACTTTCCTTTCAGCAGTTATATCCATATACAATATAGTAAAATAATAATAATAATAATAATAATAATAATAATAATAATAATATCCCTTACCCAAAATGCTGAGGACTAGATATAGTTTGGATTTTGGAGTTTTTCAGAGTTTGGTATATTTATATATGTCTAATGGGGTATTTTGGAGATGGGACCCAAGTCCAGCCATTAAATCCATGTATGTCTCATATGCATCTCATAGACATAGGCTGAAGGTAATTTAATACACAATATTTTTAAAATAATGTTGTGCTTCTGTACACTGATCTGTCAGCAAAATCCTGAGACCACACCAATAATTCAGTAACTGATCTAAACCTTCAGGATGCCCAAGTTTCCTTGAGTTGGGGTCAGACCAGACGCTCTCTTGGTCAGTTTTGGATTTCAGAATAATTCAGATTTCAGAAGTCCAGATAAAGGAGACTCGGACTCTACTATCTACATTTCTTCTGATCATGAACTCAGTTTTTCAAAAACAGTCATTTCTGGATTTTAGCAACAACAAAAAAGAGGAGGGTCTGTGATTCAAAAAGCAAGAGGCTTCCTTCCAGCCTTGTTTTTTCTCTTTTTTAAAAGACAAATAAAATAAAATAGAGTTAGCTGGCCCCTTTTCAGCATGTCAGTGGGGATGCTTTGATGGAGAGTTCCTGCATGGCAGAATGGGATTGGACTGGACAGCCTTTCTTGGTGTCTCTTCCAACTCTAGGATACTATGATTAATTAATTAACATACGGAATCAATCTCAGTGGGTCGCCAATGAAAGGTCGGCTGCAAAGGTCTGGGCCTCTCTGCCTTCCTGCCTTGGAAGCAAAGTCCATTGGCAGACCTCCGGGTTTTACTTTGCAAGGAGTTTTTGATTTTCTTTATTTTCGTCTTTTAAAGGAGTTGCCCCCAAATTCTGCCAGAGGATGAATCAGGGCTTTTGAGTCCTATGGCTCTGCTCCAGGCAATGCTAGACTGCAGGTCCCATCATCCAGCAGCACCACAGACTGCTGGGAACTGCAGTCGAATAAGGCTGCACACTGCAGAAATAATCCAGTTCAACACTTTAATGCTATGGAAAATCCTGGGATTTGTAGTATGTTGTGGCACCAGAGCTCTCTGACAAAGAATGCTAAATATCTCACAAAACTACCCAGATGTTGTTGTTATTGTTGTTGTTATTATTTTCTTATATCCCGCCTTTCTCCCAATATATGGACTCAAGTTGGTGATGTAGCTGGACACCCCCATTACATAATTTGTTGAGGATGCTTTGACTGGGATTTCATGCATGGCAGAATGGGGTTGGACTGGATGGCCCTTGCGGTCTCTTCCAACTCTATGATTCCATGATTCTGACTGTGATTTTAATTGTTTTTAAATGTATAAAACAATGTATAAAGTTTTAAAGTTATGTCTTATAATGCAACCCATGCACTATAATTTCTTCTTTGTGGTCTCTGCGAATCATACAAATGGGTTTTACTGCGCCTGCGCAGTGCTGTTCGGAAACTTCTAGAATCACTGGGCAAAGTACTCTTTGCAACACATAGAAACTTTTTGGCGGTAACCCCGCCCACCCGTTATAAGGCCCCTGCCTTCCTGCTCTTTCCCCAGTTCCTTTTTTCCGCCGTGCTGGTTGCTGTTTGGAACTTCGCTCTTGCTAGCTTGTTTGGATCACTGGTTCTATTTGACTCGGACTGTTTTTCTGGACTTTGGCTTCTCTTCTTCCCCCGTGTTTTTTGACCTCAGACCGTGTACTTCGATTTGGATCTCGTATCTCGTTTTGGCTTGTCGACTTCGATAAAGGATGTCTCCTCCTTTCAAGAAATGCGACGTCTGTGGAGGAAAAGTTCTTGTACAAGACCCGCATTCCTCTTGCCTGCTGTGTCTCGGCCGGGACCATGACCCCAGGGCTTGCAGCCTCTGTAAGTCTATGTCTTCCCAATCCCGGAAGAACCGGGAATCGCAGCTGACGTCCGCAATAGCCCAGGGCAAGATTCGGGAGGGGGATTCTCGCCCTGCCTCGGCCCCCTCGGCTTCTGCTGTGACTCCTTCTCTCCCGGCCCGTGATGGCCCGGCCAGCGCACCTCCCTCTACTTCGCTGGTGCTGGATTTGGGGGTTTCTGACGCCGCACCCCCTGTGGCCCGTGGCTCCACTAAGCCCAGTGCCACCTCCAAACCCACTAAGCACCCTCATAAATCAGGGTCATTGGGTTCTGCTGACGCCTCTGCTCCACCTCGCGAAGAGGGAGCTCCCTCCGAGACATCGGGGTCATCCCAGTGAGCGGCCTCCGACCAGAGGTCCCATAAGGCGGCTTCGGCGACTTCTTCCAGCTCCAAGAAGACCAAGGCCAAGTCGGGATCGTCAGACCATTCCAAGCCCTCCAAACCTGATGACTCCGTCTCGAAGGGCCGCCTCCGAACCCGATGTCTCGGGCCCAAAGGAGCCCGCCTCCGGGAAAAAAGATGGAGCCGGACAGGTGGCTAGGATCTCGGAGTCACCGATCCTCTTCTTTCCCCCGGATGCACCTGCTCGCCCTAAGTCTGGCAAAAAGAGGCAATCATCGGCCCCGGTCTCAACATCTTCTTCTTCTGCTAAGAAGGCCAAGTCATCTAGTGGTCACCCAAGTTCTCAATCAGGGTCTCCATCCAAGAGACTGGCCGCACCCAAGGAGGCTGCTGGGTCCCGCAAGGCCCATCATCGAGAGCGTCCTCGTCTCGACTCCCCGGTGATGGTTGCTTCCCTCGCCACACCGTCTGTCGAGGTCCACTCTCCTGTAAGGAATCGTGACCGTGGGGCCGCCGTCCAATCATCTTCGGTTCAAGCTCTGTCGGCTTTGACAGCGCTCCCCTTTCTCCTCTCAGATGATGAGGACCCTTCTGACCTTCCAGCGAGGTCCCCTTCACCTGCTCTGCGTTCACCGGCTCGAGAGCTCGATGATGCTACATATTTCTACGAGTCGGAAACTGATCAGTTCTTTTTGCCAGTTCCGAGAGAGGTCGCCTTGGCTAAGCCCACTTCGGTTCGGGACCGCGTTCGTGAGCAAGACCGTGCTCATGGCCAGGATCGACACCGACCCGAGGAGTGCACCGACCGACCAGGGCCGTCTTCAGCCGCTTCCTTGCTGCCCGTGACCCGACCGACTGAACGCACCAGGCCTGTGGCTGCTGTTGAGCTGGTCTCTTCGGATTCGGAACCAGACCCCATCGGTTCTGATGACGCCTCGGGTGAAGAGGAGCTTGCTCGGGATTCCCCTCAATTCCTTCACCACCCAGAGATAGCCTCCCCGACGGATGATGTGAGGTCGTTTGCGGAACATGTTATTAAGATGTCCAGGGCTCTGGACATCGAGCTCTCATATCCTGAAGAGGAAGCCAAGGACCCGGTTGAGCACAGGGTTCGCGGTCGAGTCCACGCGACACCCTCCGTGCCGTTCCTGCCGTCTCTAGAGACTTTGGTCAAGCGCTCCTGGGATGCCCCTTCTTCACTCCTTGGCCCGCCACGCAAGATCGAGTCCCTCTACAGGGTTTTGGCTCCGAACTCACCATGGCTGACCTCACACCCTCGCCAGAATTCGGCTATCGTCGAGGGCGCCCAGCAGGTCTCCACGCAGCGTCAGGCGGCGTCACCAATGGACAAGGAGGCCAAGAAGATTGATGCCTTGGCTAGGAAAGCTTATGCAGCGGCTGCATTGGCTGTGAAGACGACCAACTACATTGCCTGTATGGGCGCCTATGTCCAAACCCTGATGGAGGGCATCTCCCCGATCGTGCCGGACGTCCCGGACGGGGTGCAACGGACACTGACTGAAATCAGAGATGAGGCCCATTACATTGGCGCCTGGCTCATCACGGCGTCCAGGAATGTCGTGGAGTGTTCGGGCAGGGCCATGGCAGCATCCCTCGCCCTAAGGAGGCACGCCTGGCTAAGGGGCTCGGACCTCAATTCTAGCGTCAGAGCCACCATTGAAGAAATGCCCATCGATGACTCGGGCCTGTTCCATGCCAAGACGGATGATAGGCTTAATCGAAAATTCAGGATGAAGGCGGCGGCAAGAAAACATGGTATGTCGGCCCCCGTTCCATCCCCTTTCCGCAAGCGATTTCGCCCTTGGCAACAGCAACAAGGTCAATTCCATAGGTCCTCCTATCAGGATCGCCAGTTTCATCAGCAGGGCTCCCAGTGCCAGAGGTACCCGTCCCAGTCCTCTTCGTCTTCTGGCCGCCGTAATCAGTCTTCCCGGTACCGTAAAAACCGTCGGCAAGACCCCGATCAAGGCAAGAAGAGGGCATGAAAACTTCCCGTGCACTTTGCCTCTCCTCTGTGCTTTTTAGACATCCTTAGGCCCTTTGCCAACGTTTGGGCCTCTATTTCTTCCAACTCCTGGGTACTAGACATTGTCTGTAGGGGCTATTCCCTCGAGTTCGAAGAGCTCCCGCCCACCGGAGCTTTTATTTCCACACACCCCCCCCTCGGACACCCTTCTCGACGAAGTGCGCGCTTTGCTTCTCAAAGGGGCAATCTCTCCGTTACCCCCCGAACACTGTTCCAGGGCATTCTTCTCCAGGTACTTCACGGTACCAAAGGCAGATGGAGGCATCAGACCCATTTTGGACTTAAGACATTTGAACCTCTTCCTCGAATACCGCCGGTTCCGGATGGTAACCTTGGCTTCTATTTTGCCTTTCCTATACCAGGGCCTGTGGTTTGCAACGGTCGACTTGAAGGACGCCTACTTCCACATTGGAATTCGGGAGTCCCACAGGAGATTCCTCGCCTTCGCCGTCGGCTCCACCGCGTACCACTACAATGTGCTTCCCTTTGGTCTTGCCACGGCTCCACGGGTCTTTACAAAGTGCATGACTCCAGTGGTAGCATACCTCCACCAGAAAGGCTACAGGGTCTTCCCTTATCTGGACGACTGGCTGTTTGTCGCCGACTCACAACAGGACCTCCGAGAGGCAATCGCGTTCGCCTTGCATCTGTTGGACTCTCTCGGACTGGTCGTCAACAAGGAGAAGTCTCACTTCACTCCAGCCAGGCAGGCCAAGTTCATCGGAGCCATCCTCGACTCTGAAAGATGCTCCGCCTTCCTTCTTACGGACCGCTTCCAGGCGTTAGTAGCATCACTGAAGCCTTGCATTTCCCACAGAAGGGTGAGGGCCAGGGACGTCCAAGTTGCTCTGGGACACATGGCGTCAATGACCTTCGTGACACCGTGGGAACGGCTTCGCCTGCGCCCGCTACAGTCCTGGTTCCTCTCAGTCTTCTCCCCGATGGAGGACCCTCCGTCAAAGTGGCTCACGGTACCGAGGCCGGTGGCCACTTCCCTAAGATGGTGGTTGGACGATCGCAACGTCTGTATCGGGATGCCCTTCCATCAGCCTCAACCTCAATTGACTCTGACAACCAATGCCTCTCTGGAAGGCTGGAGCACCCATCTGCTCGACCTGGTTGTCAAGGACAAGTGGTCGGCCCAGGACAAACATCTCCACATCAATGCTTTAGAGATGCTCGCAGTCGAGAAGGCTCTGAGGGCATTCGAGCTCACTGTCACAGGCAAAGTGGTCCTCCTCAGGACGGACAATACTACCGTGATGTATTACATCAACAAGCAAGGAGGCACCAAGTCCAGGACTCTGCTCGAGATCACTCTTCGCATCTGGGACTGGTGCATCCAGAGACAGGTGCTCCTCCAGGCGATTCACCTCCCAGGAGAGGACAACGAGTTGGCAGATCGCCTAAGAAGATCCTCTTCAGTGTGCCACGAGTGGAGGCTCCATCCAGAGATGGTCAGCGACCTGTTCGAGCAGTGGGGAACCCCCCGGATCGACCTCTTCGCGACCGAGTGGAACAGCCACTTTCCCCAGTTCTGCTCCAGAAGGCTAATGGACAGATCCCTCGGAGAAGCGTTCACCTTCCTTTGGATGGGAGAGCTGCTTTACGCCTTTCCTCCCTTCCCTCTCATCACCTGGGTGGTGTCCAAGATGACAGTGGACCGTTCGCATGCGATCCTGATCACCCCGTGGTGGCCCAGACAGCCGTGGTTCGCATCCCGTCTCCACCTCTCCAGGAGATGCTTCCTCCGCCTCGACTTCCGTCCCGACCTGTTGTCGATCCAGGACGGCCAGATCTTGCACCCGGACATCGTGAACCTGCCGCTGGTGGCCTGGAAGATACAGCCCTAACCGCCCTGCCGGAGTCGGTGAGGACAGTGATCCTGGCTGCAAGGAAACCTTCTACTCAGCGGTCCTATGCCCTGAAATGGAAGCAGTTTAGCCTCTTCCTTGATCGAAAGGGCTTGTCTCCTGCTCAAGTGTCCACTCCAGTGGTGCTGGAATTTTTGATGGTGCTCTTGGATGAGGGGCTGTGCCTCGCATCCATCAATGCTATTTGTCTGCCATTTGTGCTAAGTACCATTTCGGGGGGAGGGCTTCCTTTTTCAGGGATCCCTTGGTGAAGGGGTTCCTTAAGGGATGTGCCAACTTGTATCCTCCTGTGTCGGTACCGGCACCGGCTTGGAGCTTGGAGGGGGTACTGTCCGCACTCCAGTCCAAGCCCTTTGAACCGATGGCTACGGCAGACTTGAGACTACTGACTTGGAAAACCGCCTTTCTTGTGGCCATCACTTCTGCCCGCCGTGCAGGCGAACTCTGTGCCTTGCGGAGGGACCAGCCCTTCCTGAGGTTTCACAAGGACAAAGTGGTCCTGCGGACAGACATTACTTTCTTGCCTAAGGTTGTGTCTGCTTTCCACATGTGCCAGGACATTGTGTTGCCGACCCTCGCTTCCAATCCGACTTCGGATGCGGAGCGGAGCCTGCACTCTCTTGATGTCAGGAGAGCGCTGGCGTTTTACCTGGACAGAACTGCTGCCTCCAGTCGGTCCGAGAGACTTTTCCAATGCTACTTGGAGCCGAAGAAGGGGTTGCCCATGTCGGCGCAAAGGTTTTCCAAATGGGTGGCCGGTACCATCCACCTCTACTATGAACTCCTGGGCAAACCTCTCCCTGGCAGGGTTCGGTCCCACTCCACAAGGGCAGTATCAGCATCCTCTGCATTCCTATCGGGGATTCCCTTGGAGGATGTTTGCAAGGCTGCTATTTGGTCCCAACCTCTGACTTTTATCAAACATTATAGGTTGGACACCAGAGCTATTCGAGATGCAGCTTTTGGGAGGGCTGTGTTGGTTTCAGGGTTGCATTGATTGCACTACTGATGGTTGTGTTTCAGCATTTGTGTATATAATGCCTTTGCGTTTACATTCTGTTGAATGTTGCTTTGCACAATTTCAATGGGATGGGTCTTGCACGACCTTATCTCCCCTTCTCAGGTTTAGCAATGTTGTTGCTATGTTTGGTTTGTGCAAGAACAAAAAGACTGACTCCTTTTATGGTTCAAGGTGTTTATTGTCCTAATAAATGTACCTTTGGTTTACCATAGCTTTGGTCTCAGGACACTCCCTCCGCCGCTTACCTGAGCTTGTCAGTCTAAACTCATTTGTATGATTCGCAGAGACCACGAAGAAGAAGGACAGGTTGCTTACCTGTAACAGTATTTCTTCGAGTGGTCATCTGCGAATACATACAAATCCCACCCGTCCATCCCCTCAGTGTCCTGCTCTTATTGGCTCTTCCATTGCCTGCTTGGCGGAAAAAATTGCGGAACTGGGGAAAGAGCGGGAAGGCAGGGGCCTTATAACGGGTGGGCAGAGTTACCGCCAAAAAGTTTCTATATGTTGCAAAGTAAACTTTGACCAGTGATTCCAGAAGTTTCCGAACAGCACTGCGCAGGCGCAGTAAAACCCATTTGTATGTATTCGCAGTATAAGCAACCTGTCCTTTTTATTGATTGATTTTATACCCTGCCTTTCTCCAAAAATAGGATTCTCTTAAAAGGGTTTGTTTTTCATAAAAAGAAAAGAAGGTATATTGTCTTGGAATTTAAAATTATGATAGATAGATAGATAGATAGATAGATAGATAGATGAGTCTTGGAATTAAAAATTGTGTGTGTGTGTATTTCTTGGAATTAAAAATCCCTCTTGGAAGTGGGAATGAAATGTGTGGATGCAGCCTGGGTTCTTAGCTCAGCTCAGAAGTTGGAAGGCAGTGTCTCAAAGCATGAACAGAGTGTCTCTGAGGATGTACAGAGTGGCTGCCGCTCATTGCTTGAGCAGCTACACTTTGCTTTAACGAGCTAAATTTATCTGATGTAAATACCTTCAGAGGAAGGACTCAGTTTGCATCTGCACTGAAAAAATAATCCAATTTGACGCCACTTTAACTGCCTTTGGCTCCATGTTGTGGAATGCTGGGATTTGTAGTTTGTTGCGGCACCTGACAGAGATGGCCAAACAGTTCCTCAAAACTACAAATCCCAAGATTCCATAGCACAGAGCCATAACAGAAGTGGTGCCATCCTGACCTCGACCCTCTTTCTGTGTGTGTGTGGGGGGGGGGGGACTCTTAGCTTCTCAAAATGGTGGCACTTAGTTTGGACCCCCCCTTCCCAAAATCCTGGCTACATCCCTGCCATGGATGTCATGGATTCCATGAACAACCGAGCCGCACCTGATAGATCTGATGAGCCGGCCTCGAAGGGGATGTTGAGGTCACCCAGGACTAGAAGCCTAGGTGACTTCAGTACCAGCTCCGAGACCAGGAGTGTCAGCTTGGCCAGGGAATTTGTTAGGTTACGGGGTGGACGGTAGACCAACAGAATCCCCAGACTATCCTTGGCCTTCAGGGTCAGGTAAATACCCTCAATGTGTCTCAGTTTCGGAACCAAATTCCTGGTCAAAGTGATATGACTTTTGTGGATCACTGCCACGCCTCCCCCTCATCCACTTTCCCTAACCTGCTGCTGTACTGCGTACCCAGCCAGGAGGGCTTTTGTCCAGCTCACACCACTATCCTCCCCCAGCCAGGTTTCTGTAATGCATGCCAGGTCAGCATCATAATCATCTAATAGATCGTAGATGATATGAGATTTATTTTTCACTGACCTGGCATTACATAGGAGCAAGGTAAGGGTCTGTGGTATGTTTCGGACGATCCTCGGTTCTTTCGGGTTAACAGGGTGACTGGAAGACGGGATAGATATTACGCATCGTTCTCATCTTCCTTTAAATGTACTCTCCAGCCTGTTATCGCTATACATCCCCATGCCCCGCACCAATAAGGGAATAGAGGAAAGAGGGAAAGGAGGAGGAGGAAAGTAGAATAAAGAAGGAATAAAAGGAAGAAGGAGGGAAGGGAGAGGAGAAAGAGAAGGATGAGGATGAAAGTGGAGGAAGAAAGAAGGAGAGAATAAGGAAGAGAAGGAGAAAGAGGAAGAAGGAGGGAAAGGAGAGGAGAAAGAAAAGAGAAGTTTGAGTTAGGAGGTGGAGGAGGAAAAGAAAAGAAAGGAGGAGCAGGAAAAGAAAGAAAAAAGGGAGAGCGGGAAAAGGAGGAAGAAGAAGGAAATGGAAGGCAGGATAGAAATGAAGGAAGGGAAGAAGAGTAGGAAGAAGGAAGAAGGATGAGGAAGGAAGGAAGGAAGGAAGGAAGGAAGGAAGGAAGGAAGGAGGGAGAGAAGGAGGGGAAGGGTCAAGGGGTGCATCAATGGGGACAATGGGGGGATTCGAACATGCACCTCTCTTGAAGTCGAGGAAGAACCACCGGTAGCAGAAGTAGAAGTGAGTGTAGTCGCCATTTTGGTGCATCAGTTCAAAGAGCTCCGAGTCCAAAATCTGCCACAGGATTAAATTAATATTACATTGAATTAAAAGAGAGAGACCGAGTGGGAACATAACCCATCGTCCCCCAATAAGAGAGGCTTCTTCCCCATTGACCTGGATGAGGGACCTCATGTTGGCGAAGTGGGTGTCCATGGCTCCTCCGTGGGGGAAGTTCTGGTTCATGCGCTTCATGAGTTCGGAGAAACAGCCAAAGGCCAGGGCTTCTGGAAAGGATAATATACATGTGTCCTCTGCATTCCTGCATGGCAGAAGGGTCCTATGTATTCCTGCATGGCTCTAGGATCCTATGTATCCCTGCATGGCTCTAGGGTCCTATGTATTCCTGCATGGCTCTAGGGTCCTATGTATCCCTGCATGGCTCTAGGGTCCTATGTATTCCTGCATGGCACTAGGATCCTATGTATCCCTGCATGGCTCTAGGGTCCTATGTATCCCTGCATGGCTCTAGGGTCCTATGTATCCCTGCATGGCTCTAGGGTCCTATGTATTCCTGCATGGCACTAGGATCCTATGTATCCCTGCATGGCATAAGGGTCCTATGTATTCCTGCATGGCATAAGGGTCCTATGTTTTTCTGCATGGCTCTAGGGCCCTATGTATCCCTGCATGGCTCTAGGGTCCTATCTATCCCTGCATGGCTCTAGGGTCCTATGTATCCCTGCATGGCTCTAGGGTCCTATGTATTCCTGCATGGCTCTAGGATCCTATGTATCCCTGCATGGCATAAGGGTCCTATGTATTCCTGCATGGCTCTAGGGTCCTATGTATCCTTGCATGGCTCTAGGATCCTATGTATTACTGCATGTCTCTAGGGTCCTATGTATCCCTGCATGGCTCTAGGGTCCTATGTATCCCTGCATGGCTCTAGGGTCCTATGTATCCCTGCATGGCTCTAGGGTCCTATGTATCCCTGCATACTCCTGGAACCTTCTTCCCCCGTGAGCAAGGGCCATCACTTCTTTAACCAGCTTCAAAACAGAGTTGAAGACCATCCTATTCAGAGAAGCGTTCCCAGGCATTGCATAATTGTCGCTTGCTATTTGATGTTCTTTTGATGCCTGTTTTATCGAACCATTTCCTGTATTGCTGTGTACTTTATATGTATTAGCCTACTATCCCCACCACCTTTCCCTTCTCCTTTTATGTCATGTCTTTTTAAATTGTAAGCCTGAGGACAGGGAACTGTCTAATTAAAAAGATTGTATGTGTAAATTTACAGCACTTTATAAATAAAGGTTAATAATAATAATAATAATAATAATAATAATAATAATAATAATGCATGGCTCTGCATGGCTCTAGGGTCCTTTGTATCCCTGCATGGCTCTAGGGTCCTGTGTATTCCTGCATGGCAGAAGTATTGAACTCACCATCGTCCAGAATGACCAGCAGCGGCGCCAGGAGGTCGCACATCCCTTGGACATATCCGATGTCGATGTGGTGCCATATATAACTGGAGAGAAGAGAGAGATTTGGGACGGATGCCAGTTTTTTCTCTTCCAACTGTAGGATCCTATGTACGCCATGCAGGAATACATAGGATCCTACAGTTGGAAGGGAAAAGACCTTGCATATATACATATATGGGGCCTTCCTTACCTGCACATGACGTTCCTCAGTTTCTCCAAGTTCCCCGGAGTGAAGTAACAATAATTGCGGTCGCATCGCTGGACATCCTTCTCGATCCGGTGGAGGTTGATGGTGTACAGGTTCAGCAGTTCGGGCTAAACACCAGACACGGTCGCCAGAAGGAAAGAGTCCAAAACAAGAAGGGAAATCCAGTGAGTTGGGAGGCGGATTTGCCTTTTTTTGACCATAGAGTTGTGCTGGAGGACCCAGAGATTCCTAGAGAGGACACTTCTCTAAACCTTTGTAGCTCCTCTAGTATTATTCTATAGCCAGACTTTGATCATAGAGTCTATAGCCAGACAATGACCATAGAGTTGCATTGGATGACCCAGAGATTCCTAGAGAGGCATCCTCTCTGTATTTCGTACTCACAGAGTAGGTCACTCCAGACGAAGAGACGGGCAAAACCTCGCCGATGACGGTCAAGTCGGTCACGGCCAGAGAGTGCGAATCCAGCTGCGGGTAGAGACTCTCCATCTCCGGCTCTTCAGAGAGGTCATCTTCGCTCTCCAGCGAATTCGGACGGTTGACCCAGCCGTCCTCCGATGCGTAGAGCGGTGCCCGCTCTTTACCGGAGACCTCCTTCTCTAGAAGCATAAACTCATCAATTTTACCGTTAACGGCAAAATCTGGACCATGCAGTGCATCTTCCGTGACGACGGTGGCACAGTCCGTCGATAGTGGGCTCCGGTCAACCTCCATGCTGGTCTGCGCGGAGTGGAACAGCGTTGTTTTTTCATCCTCCATCATCCCGTCTTCTGCGCTGATTGACACGGAGAGATTGTGCACAGGAAAACCGCCGCCGCCGCCATCAGAAACCATAGAGAGTTTCACCTGCTTCCCCTCGTCCGGGTTGCGTTCGGTTTCGTTTTGCTCCACCTCATCGACGGACTTGAACACCTGTGAGAAAAGGCGGATGCCGAATGGGCGATACCGACCGTGGCATCCATGATACCAAAATGGCGTCTAGGGGCAGCTTAGGGGACTCGATTTGATCGAGGCTCTCAGCACAAAAACGTTGGGTGCCACCCGAAAATGCAAGCTTCTGTACCTGCGTGCTGCTGCTGCTGGAATCACTCTGAAGCCGTGCCAGGTTCTGCGCACCAGAGCCGCTGCTCTGGGAAGACTCAGAAAAGAGGGGGGAAAGGAAGTGTGGTAGGACTTTGTGGCACATTGAAGGACCTCCGTATGCCTAGAGAGGCCACCCTTCTGGGAATATGGAGGTCCGCCAGCACAACTCTATGGTCAGCATGCTGGAGGACCTCTAGATGCCTAGCAAGGCCACTGTAACTAAAGGACCTCCATATTCCTAGAAAGACCACCTCTGTAAGCATCTGGAGGTCCTTCAGCATGACTCTATGGTTAACTGCCAGTATATTGGAGGACCTCAAGATGCCTAGAGTGGCCACTGCAGTCACAGGCCTCCATATTCCAAGAAAAACCACCTCTGTAAGCATCTGGAGGTCCCTCATCAGGACTCTATGGTCAGTTGCCAGTATATTAGAGGACCTCAAGATGCCTAGAGTGTCCACTGTGTTGAAGGTCCTCCATATTCCTAGACAGACCATCTCTATATGCATCTGGAGGTCCTCCAGCATGACTCTACGGTCATCACCAGTATATTGGAGGACCTTAGGATGCCTAGAATGTCCACTATGTTCACGGACCTCCACATGCCTATAGAGAACACCTCTCTAGGCATCTGGAGGTCCTTACGCATGACTCCATGGTCAACCTCAAGTATGTTAGAGGACCCCCGGATGTCTAGAGAGACCGCCTCACTAGGAAACCCGATGTCCTTCCGAACGACTCTATGGAAACTCACCTCGCTGCTGACAGTTGAGTCGCAGTGCATCATGCGCTGCTCCAGGTTTGAATCCAGGCTGGCCCCAGAGCAACACTTGGCCAGCGCTGCCGCGTGTGGCTCCTTCTTGCGCTGGTGGACGATGGCTTCACAACCCAGCCACTCTGCCATGGTCTTTTCGTAGCAGGACCGCGTCCGGGCATCCACCTGTGAGCGAGACACAATAATAAGCATTCATCCTACCCTAAAATTCGAATACGGGATGCAGCCACATTGAGTGTGTGCATCAGACGAACGGCACCTCACCTCTTTCCTCTCGGTGTCCGACATCCTGAACCGGTAATGACCCAAAAGGAATGGCCAAACCGATTTCCGGATTGAGCGCTGGACGCCACCGAAGTAGACCAGGCGCAGCAGCTCCTTCTCTTCGTATCTCTGATTAGGACAAACATAGATGACGAAAGACACAGAGTCAAGGGCCGTGAGACGCAACCCATGCTCTCTAGGTATTTGGAGACTATATTGTCAACTTCTATTGGGTTGGAGGACCCCCAGATGCCTAGAAAGGCCACCTCTCTAGGCATCTGGAGGTCCTCCAGACATATCTATGGTCAATCTCTATCGGAATTATGGGGGTCGCCATTATCTGCGACATGGTGCAATGCAGCGCAACCGGCGGCCATACTGTAGCCCAGACCCAAGTCTGCTGTACCGTCCTGTCCTGTAGAAACGCCTCCCAGACGACCACAGTCAGCCCCGAACTGGCATCGCGGGGGACGCTGGGGGACACGATGTCGTGGTTGACCAGCGCCGAGAGGTGCGTCCTCACGGTGGAAAGATGGTGGCAATACGCAAGCCCTGTGACGGGAAAGGAGAACATTGGTGGTGACCATCCAAATTGGCATCCCAGTTCGACGGACTACAGATCACATCGTTTGGCGGAACTCTGGCGGAAGAAGTACAGAATAAGACTCACATCCATAAAACGCGCGTGAAAGGATCTGGTACTTCATGTTGTCGCAAAGGACCTTGAGCGGCGTTCTGCAGAGACATAGAAAGACGGTTTTATTTTAGCATTCCTGGTCCTCCATGGCCATTTATAATAAAGGGTTAAAATGTAATAAAATCCTATGTATTCCTGCATGGCAGAAGGAGGGATGGACTCTAAGGCCCTTACTAGTCCCTTCTGACTCTAGGCCCCTATGTATTCCTGCATGGCAGAAGGTAGGGTGGACTCTATGACCCTTAGTATTCCCTTCTGACTCTTGACCCCTATGTATTCCTGCATGGCAGAAGGAGGTTTGGACTCTATGGAACTTAGAAGTCCCATCTGACTCTGGGATCCTATGTATTCATGCATGGCCAAAGGAGGGATGGACTCTATGGCCCTTCGTAGTCCCTTCTGAATCCAGGATCCAATGTATTCCTGCATGGCAGACGGTGGGTTGGACTATATGGGCCTTAGTAGTCCCGTCTGACTCTAGGCTCCTATGTATTCCAGCATGGCAGAAGGAGGGGTGGACTCTATGGCCCTTAGTATTCCCTTCTGAGTCTTGACCCCTATGTATTCCTGCATGGCAGAAGGAGGGATGGACTCTATGGCCCTTAGTAGTCCCTTCTGACTCTAGGACCCTATGTATTCATGCATGGCAGAAGGAGGTTTGGACTCTATGGCCCTTAGTAGTCCCTTCTAACTCTGGGATCCTATGTATTCCTGCATGGCGTAAGGAGGGATGGACTCTATGGCCCTTAGTAGTCCCTTCTGACTCTAGGATCCAATGTATACCAGCATGGCACACAGAGGGTTGGACTATATGGGCCTTAGTAGTCCCGTCTGACTCTAGGATCCTATGTATTCCTGCATGGCAGAAGGATGGTTGGACTCTATTGCCCTTAGTAGTCCCTTTCGACTCCAGGATCCTATGTATTCCTGCACCGCACAAACATGGGCTCTATGGCCCTTAGCAGTCCGTTCCGACTCTAGGATCCTTTGTATTCCTGTATGGCAGAAGGAGGGTTGGACTATATGGCTCTTAGTAGTGTCGTCTGACTCTAGGATCCTATGTATTCCTGCACGGCACAAACATGGGCTCTATGGCCCTTAGCAGTTCCTTCCGACTCTAGGATGCTATGTATTCCTGCACCGCAGAACTAGGGATGGACTCTATGGCCCTTAGCAGTCCCTTCCGACTCTAGGATCCTATGCATTCCTGCATGGCAGAAGGAGGGTTGGACTATATGGCCCTTAGCAATCCCTCCCAAGTCTAGGATCCTATGTATTCCTGTATGGCAGAAGGAGTGATGGACTCTATGGCCCTTAGTTGACCCTTCCGACTCTAGGATCCTATGTACTCCTGCATGGCAGAAGGACGGTTGTACTGTATGGCCCCTAGTAGTCCTGTCTGACTCTAGGATCCTATGTATTCCTGCATCGCAGAAGGAGAGCTGGGCTTTATGGCCCTTATCAGTCCCTTCCGACTCTAGGATCCTAGGTATTCCTGCATGGCAAAAGGAGGGATGGACTATATGGCCCTTAGTAGTCCCTTCTTACTCTAGCATCCTGTGTATTCCTACATGGCAGAAGGAGGGTTGGACTCTATGGCCCTTACTAGTCCCTTCTGATTCTAGGACCCTATGTATTCCTGCATGGCAGAAGG
Source organism: Sceloporus occidentalis (assembly GCA_023333645.1). Lineage (NCBI taxonomy): Eukaryota > Metazoa > Chordata > Lepidosauria > Squamata > Phrynosomatidae > Sceloporus > Sceloporus occidentalis. Next base: position 1,354,600 of record JALMGF010000177.1, read on the forward strand.
TGGGGTGGACTCTATGGCCCTTAGGAGTCCCTTCTGATTCTAGGAGCCTATGTATTCCGGCATGGCAGAAGAAGGGTTGGAATATATGGCCCTTAGCAGTCCCTCCTGACTCTAGGATCCTATGTATTCATGCATGGCAGAAGGAGCTTTGGACTCTATGGAACTTAGTAGTCCCTTCTGACTCTAGGATCCAATGTATTCCAGCATGGAACACAGAGGGTTGGACTATATGGGCCTTAGTAGTCCCGTATGACTCTAGGATCCTATGTATTCCTCCATGGCAGGAGAATGGTTGGACTCTATGGCCCTTAGTAGTCCCTTCTGACTCAAGGATCCTATGTATTCCTGCACCGCACAAGGATGGGCTCTATGGCCCTTAGCAGTCCCTTCCGACTCTAGGATGCTATGTATTCCTGCATAGCAGAAGGAGGGATGGACTCTATGGCCCTTAGTAGTCCCTTCTGACTCTAGGACCCTATGTATTCATGCATGGCAGAAGGAGGTTTGGATTCTATGGCCCTTAGTAGTCCCTTCTAACTCTGGGATCCTATGTATTCCTGCATGGCGTAAGGAGGGACGGACTCTATGGCCCTTAGTAGTCCCTTCTGACTCTAGGATCCAATGTATACCAGCATGGCACACAGAGGGTTGGACTATATGGGCCTTAGTAGTCCCGTCTGACTCTAGGATCCTATGTATTCCTGCATGGCAGAAGGATGGTTGGACTCTATTGCCCTTAGTAGTCCCTTTCGACTGCAGGATCCTATGTATTCCTGCACCGCACAAACATGGGCTCTATGGCCCTTAGCAGTCCCTTCCGACTCTAGGATCCTTTGTATTCCTGTATGGCAGAAGGAGGGTTGGACTATATGGCTCTTAGTAGTGTCGTCTGACTCTAGGATCCTATGTATTCCTGCACGGCACAAACATGGGCTCTATGGCCCTTAGCAGTCCCTTCCGACTCTAGGATGCTATGTATTCCTGCACCGCAGAACTAGGGATGGACTCTATGGCCCTTAGCAGTCCCTTCCGACTCTAGGATCCTATGCATTCCTGCATGGCAGAAGGAGGGTTGGACTATATGGCCCTTAGCAATCCCTCCCAAGTCTAGGATCCTATGTATTCCTGCATGGCAGAAGGAGTGATGGACTCAATGGCCCTTAGTTGTCCCTTCCGACTCTAGGATCCTATGTACTCCTGCATGGCAGAAGGACAGTTGTACTATATGGCCCTTAGTAGTCCTGTCTGACTCTAGGATCCTATGTATTCCTGCATCGCAGAAGGAGAGCTGGGCTCTATGGCCCTTATCAGTCCCTTCCGACTCTAGGATCCTAGGTATTCCTGCATGGCAAAAGGAGGGATGGACTATATGGCCCTTAGTAGTCCCTTCTTACTCTAGCATCCTGTGTATTCCTACATGGCAGAAGGAGGGTTGGACTCTATGGCCCTTACTAGTCCCTTCTGATTCTAGGACCCTATGTATTCCTGCATGGCAGAAGGTGGGGTGGACTCTATGGCCCTTAGGAGTCCCTTCTGATTCTAGGACCCTATGTATTCCGGCATGGCAGAAGAAGGGTTGGAATATATGGCCCTTAGCAGTCCCTCCTGACTCTAGGATCCTATGTATTCATGCATGGCAGAAGGAGGTTTGGACTCTATGGCCCTTAGTAGTCCCTTCTGACTCTAGGATCCAATGTATTCCAGCATGGAACACAGAGGGTTGGACTGTATGGGCCTTAGTAGTCCCGTATGACTCTAGGATCCTATGTATTCCTGCATGGCAGGAGAATGGTTGGAGTCTATGGCCCTTAGTAGTCCCTTCTGACTCAAGGATCCTATGTATTCCTGCACCGCACAAGGATGGGCTCTATGGCCCTTAGCAGTCCCTTCCGACTCTAGGATGCTATGTATTCCTGCATAGCAGAAGGAGGGATGGACTATATGGCCCTTAGCAGTCACTCCCAACTCTAGGAACCTATGTATTCCTGCATGGCAGAAGGAGGTTTGGACTCTATGGCCCTTAGTAGTCCCTTCTAACTCTGGGATCCTATGTATTCCTGCATGGCGTAAGGAGGGATGGACTCTATGGCCCTTAGTAGTCCCTTCTGACTCTAGGATCCAATGTATACCAGCATGGCACACAGAGGGTTGGACTATATGGGCCTTAGTAGTCCCGTCTGACTCTAGGATCCTATGTATTCCTGCATGGCAGAAGGATGGTTGGACTCTATTGCCCTTAGTAGTCCCTTTCGACTCCAGGATCCTATGTATTCCTGCACCGCACAAACATGGGCTCTATAGCCCTTAGCAGTCCCTTCCGACTCTAGGATCCTTTGTATTCCTGTATGGCAGAAGGATGATTGGGCTATATGGATCTTAGTAGTGTCGTCTGACTCTAGGATCCTATGTATTCCTGCACGGCACAAACATGGGCTCTAAGGCCCTTAGCAGTCCCTTCCGACTCTAGGATGCTATGTATTCCTGCACCGCAGAACTAGGGATGGACTCTATGGCCCTTAGCAGTCCCTTCCGACTCTAGGATCCTATGCATTCCTGCATGGCAGAAGGAGGGTTGGACTATATGGCCCTTAGCAATCCCTCCCAAGTCTAGGATCCTATGTATTCCTGCACGGCAGAAGGAGTGATGGACTCTATGGCCCTTAGTTGTCCCTTCCGACTCTAGGATCCTATGTACTCCTGCATGGCATAAGGACGGTTGTACTATATGGCCCTTAGTAGTCCTGTCTGACTCTAGGATCCTATGTATTCCTGCATTGCAGAAGGAGAGCTGGGCTCTATGGCCCTTATCAGTCCCTTCCGACTCTAGGATCCTAGGTATTCCTGCATGGCAGAAGGAGGGATGGACTCTATGGCCCTTAGCAGTCCCTTCCGACTCTAGGATCCTATGCATTCCTGCATGGCAGAAGGAGGGTTGGACTATATGGCCCTTAGCAATCCCTCCCAAGTCTAGGATCCTATGTACCCCTGCATGGCAGAAGGAGTGATGGACTCTATGGCCCTTAGTTGTCCCTTCCGACTCTAGGATCCTATGTACTCCTGCATAGCAGAAGGCCGGTTGTACTGTATGGCCCTTAGTAGTCCTGTCTGACTCTAGGATCCTATGTATTCCTGCATCGCAGAAGGAGAGCTGGGCTCTATGGCCCTTATCAGTCCCTTCCGACTCTAGGATCCTAGGTATTCCTGCATGGCAAAAGGAGGGATGGACTATATGGCCCTTAGTAGTCCCTTCTTACTCTAGCATCCTGTGTATTCCTACATGGCAGAAGGAGGGTTGGACTCTATGGCCCTTCCTAGTCCCTTCTGATTCTAGGACCCTATGTATTCCTGCATGGCAGAAGGTGGGGTGGACTCTATGGCCCTTAGGAGTCCCTTCTGACTCTAGGCCCCTATGTATTCCTGCATGGCAGAAGGTGGGGTGGACTCTATGGCCCTTAGGAGTCCCTTCTGATTCTAGGACCCTATGTATTCCTGCATGGCAGAAGAAGGGTTGGAATATATGGCCCTTAGCAGTCCCTCCTGACTTTAGGATCCTATGTATTCATGCTTGGCAGAAGGAGGTTTGGACTCTATGGCCCTTAGTAGTCCCTTCTGACTCTAGGATCCAATGTATTCCAGCATGGAACACAGAGGGTTGGACTATATGGGCCTTAGTAGTCCCGTATGACTCTAGGATCCTATGTATTCCTGCATGGCAGGAGAATGGTTGGACCCTATGGCCCTTAGTAGTCCCTTCCGACTCCAGGATCCTATGTATTCCTGCACCGTACAAGGATGGGCTCTATGGCCCTTAGCAGTCCCTTCCGACTCTAGGATGCTATGTATTCCTGCATAGCAGAAGGAGGCATGGACTATATGGCCCTTAGCAGTCACTCCCAACTCTAGGAACCTATGTATTCCTGCATGGCAGAAGGAGAGATGGACTCTATGGACCTTTGTAGTCCCTTTAGTCTCTACGATCCTATGTATTCCTGCATTTCAGAAGGATGGTTGTACTCTGTGGCCCTTAGTTGTCCCTTCTGACTCTAGGAACCTATGTATTCCTGTACGGCAGCAAGAGGGATCGACTCTATGCCCCTTCGCAGTCCCTTCCAACTGTAGGATCCTTTGTATTCCTGTATGGCAGAAGGAGGGTTGGACTATATGGCTCTTAGTAGTGTCGTCTGACTCTAGGATCCTATGTATTCGTGCATGGCAGAAGGAGGTTTGGACTGTATGGCCCTTAGTAGTCCCTTCTGATTCCAGGATCCAATGTATTCCTGCATGGCAGACGGTGGGTTGGACTATATGGGCCTCAGTTGTCCCTTCTGACTCTAGGAACCTATGTATTCCTGCATGGCAGCAGGAGATATGGACTCTATGGCCCTTACCAGTCCCTTCCAACTGTAGGATCCTTTATATTCCTGTATGGCAGAAGGAAAGTTGGACTATATGGCCCTTAGTAGTCTCGTTTGACTCTAGGATCCTATGTATTCCTGAATGGCAGAAGGAGGGTTGGACTATACGGCCCTTCGTAGTCCCTTCGGACTCTAGGATCCTATGTATTCCTGCATGGCAGAAGGAGGGTCGGACTATATGGCCCTTAGTAGTCCCGTCTGACTCTGGCATCTTATGTGTTCCTGCAGGGCAGAAGGGGGGTTGGACTGTATGGTCCTTCGTAGTCCCTTCCGACTCTCGGATCCTATGTATTCTTGCATGGCAGAAGGAGAGTTGGAATATATGGCCCTTTGTAGTTCCTACCGATTCTAAGATCCTATGTATTCCTGCATGGCAGAAGGAGGGTTTGAATATATGGCCCTTAGTAGTCTCCTCTGACTCTAGGATCCTATGTGTTCCTGAATGAAAGAAGGAGGGAGACTTCCGGTTGCTCCACCAAGACATTCAGAGGCAAGTTGCTTTGGCTCTGCTCTCCTTTCTACTGCAGCACGACCCGTTCAAAGGTCTTCCTGCAGAATTTGGGAGGATCATAAAGGTACTCGAACCGAGTGAGTGTCGAGGCGAGGGTCTGTCGGGGGCTCTAGAGTCCTATTTTTCTTTGCCCTGAAGGGCTGGGAGTGAGGGACTCGGGGAAAGCCCCAAGGCAGCCGGCGCTGTGGTGTGTTTGTCTGGGACAACCAGTCTTGGCGCAACCTTTTAAACATTAGAAGACTTATCCCTTGTGGGTCGATCGGGATAAGACCAAGAACAACAAATTTTCGGATATCTCTTTCTTTCATTTGAGGACATTTAAGACCTTTCTCCTTTCCTTCAGTACAAGTTTTGGAAGGTATGGCGATAGTGATCCACCGAAAGGTGAAAGGATTCCAACTATAAGAAGGCAATATTAAACTTTAATGTGCACTGAATCTATCTGCGTAGTTGAATGCTGGTTTAAGGACTTTTTTTTCTTTTCTTTTGTCTCTGCTCTACCATTTGACTGCAGTAGGATAAAGAAATTAATATTTAAACAGGGACGGAATTGATCCGGACTGAGGTCTCACAGCTGGTTGCGTTTGGATTGAATGGTGAGAAGGTTACCTGCTATTATCTGCCCATAACGAACCACAGCTGCCCAGAATTGAGGCAGCAGGATTTCTGATTAGAAGAAGCCGAGTGAACATTGAGAGGAGTTACTTCACAAACACTGCAACACTCTCAAGCAACAACAACGGAGAAATATCCCCTTATAAAAGTGTTAGATGGAAACAAGGGGTGCAAAGCACAAGAAAGAAACTATGCGTGGAGGACACACAAACCTAAGAAGGAACTCGGTGGAGTTGCTAGGAAAACAACCAGATATCTCATCTATTATTCTGGAGGAACTGTGTGAATTCAAAAGGAATTTTAAGTTGGAAATTAGGGAAGAACAGAAAGCCCTAAGAGAAGAATTAAGAGAAGATATACAAATTCAAACTGAAACTCTATCTAGAAAGATCGATGCGATAAACAAAGACATCTCAGAGATTAAAAAGGAGGTGAACTCCACAGCTAAGAAAACTGTCGAATTGGAAAAGAAAATAACTAGGTTGGAGAAACACCAAACTCAAGAGGACAGTGTTATACAACAGCAAGAAAAAAGATATAGGGATAGGGCTATTAAGATTAGAGGACTGGCTGAAGTAGAGGAGGAGAATTTAGAAGAACGATTGTTCCCAGCCCTCGCTCTCTTTTTGGGCATCTCGACTGAACAGCTGGAATCCCAGACAGATAAAATCTTTAGAGTAAGTTCGAAAGTCGCTAAGGAGAAGGGCTTTCTGAGAGATGTGATTCTTTGTTTTACAACGACAAGACTAAAAGAAAAGTGTTTGCAAAGGAATTACAAAAAGGACTTGATAATTGACAACTCTCATGTAAAAATCTATAAGGATCTTCCACTCCAGGTGATTAAACAGAGACGGCTCTACAGATCTCTCACCACGATTCTACAAAGGAAAAGCATTAATTATAGATGGACTAACCCGGAAGGGATATCTTGTTGGTACAACAATAAAAGAGTAAAGATCAACACTATCGAAAAGGCTAAGGACTTTCAAAAGCTTTTATTATCTCAAGAATCGGGCACAGACCAAGAACGCAACGAAAGTGAAAAGATCAGAGAGAACGATCTGTTGATTAATCCTCGGATGGATCTCCAACTCAGTCAGGACAACCTACTAGACTTGGAGCCAGGAGAACTGCTGGATTACGCAAAGAACTTGGACATTTAAACTGGGACATTATTCATCTGAAGGGGAACAACATAGTGAGTTATTTGATTTCTTCTCATTTTTATTCACTCTTTTTACTTCTGTAATTAACAAACCGTATTACTCTTTGGTGAGATGGTCAAAATAGCATCATGGAACATGGGGGGCATAAACAAAGAGAGAAAACATAAACAAATATTTCATTTACTAGATAAAAGGAACTATGACATAATTTTTTTACAAGAAACAAAAATAAGGACGGGGGACCAAAAATATTTAAGAAACCCAAGACTAGGGAATTGTTACCCAGTTTCAATTAATAAAAGAAAAAGAGGACTTGTGCTGTATGTAAATAGGAAGTATTACACAAAGGGGATTAAAATCGACCCAGAGGGGAGATACCAAATATTGGAAGTGAATACTGGGTTAACTACACTTACAGTTATTAACATATATGGTCCCCATGAAAACAAAAAAGTTTTTTTCCAAAAACTAAATGAAGAAATAATGGCACTCGACAATAAAAATATTATTCTAGCAGGCGATTTCAATGGGGTTTTAAATCCCAAGAAAGACAGAAAAACAACCAAAAAAAAAAAAAAAGGAAAAAAAAGATCATGGTTGTCTCCTAAAAAGTTGTCTTGGGCTGATACACGACCATGACCTTGTAGATCTTTGGCCTCATAAAAATGAAGGGAAAACAGGATTCACATTTTATTCAGAAGCTCATAAATCATGGTCGTGGATAGACTTCTTCCTAATGCTTAGCTCCCAACTTTAAAAACATGGAAGTGGATTGTAAAACTTTGTCTGATCACAGTTTAATAGATGCAACTTTAAAAGAAAAGGAAAACAGAGATTGCAAAACAAGTTATTGGAAGATGAGCAATTTGTTGGGAAAATGAAAGAAGAAATAAAAATTTACTTTAAATTAAATGATATGCCTGAGATGAAAAATAAGATTGTTTGGGATGCAGGGAAAGCAACATTCCGAGGGATATTGATTAAGAGAGCTGCAGAAGTAAAAAGGGAAAGGACAGAAAGAGAGAAGAGAATCCTAGAACAGATTAGGGAGAAAGAACAGCAAATGGTTAAAAATTCAGAAAGCCGAAAATTAAGAAACGAAATCAAAATTCTCCAGATGCAGCTTCAAAACAAAATAAATTCAGAAATAGCGAAGGATTTAAAACAAACTAAACAAGACTTTTTTGAAAACGGCAATAAAGTCGGTAGATGGCTTGCTAGAAAATTAAGGAGAGAGAAAGAAAGGGGGTTTATAACAAAAATAAAAAAGGGAAATAGTATTTTAACATCTCAAGAAGATATAATCAGAGCCTTTGGAGATTATTACAAAGAACTGTACAGGCTAAAAGGACAAGGAGGTGATAGGGGTTCAATTATTAGGGATTACATCCAGTCAAAAATAAATTTAAAGGTTACGGCGGAACAAAGAAATAACTTAAATGCTAAAATAACGAAACAAGAAATTTACACGGCAATAACTTCTTTGAAAGAGGGGAAAGCCCCCGGAGAGGACGGCTTTTCATCTTTATTCTACAAGAAATTTCACGAAGAACTAATAGGGCCCCTTATGAGACTATTCACTGCTATAGAGGTTGAGGGAATCCCCCCTTCTTGGGAGAAAGCATTTATTTCCCTGATCCCAAAAGAAGGGAAAGACCAGGAAGTCATGCCCAACTACCGCCCAATAAGCCTTCTTAATACAGACTACAAGATATACACCAATATTTTAGCAACTAGGCTGAAAAAAAATCTATCTCAGATGTTGGGCAAAGAACAAAGTGGGTTTCTGCCGGGGAGGCAGATTAGGGATAATATTAGGCCAATTTTGAACTCTTTAGAGTTCTATCATGTAAATAACAACAAAAAATTTGCTTTAATAGCACTAGACATGGAGAAAGCCTTCGACCGTCTGAATTGGGATTTTCTATTTGAAACCTTAAAGGCTTTTGATTTTGGAGATAGCTTTATCAAAAAGATTCAACAGATATACTGCAAGCAAACTGCGAAAGTAATGGTTAATGGCAAAAGATCCCAAGAATTTCAAATATACACGGGAGTTAGACAGGGGTGTCCCATTTCCCCTTTGCTCTTTCTGGTGTCAATGGAAGTGCTAATCTCAGCAATTAAAGGGAATAATAGGATAAGAGGCTGTAAAAAAGGGAAAAGCATATTGAACTTGAAAGTCTTTGCTGATGATGTGGCCTTGATAGTAGAGGACCCCAGTTCATGTATAGAAGAAGTCACAAAGGAATTAAAACAGTTTAGAGCTCATTCGGGTCTAAACATAAATAAAGACAAGACTGTTATGCTAACAAAAAACATCCCCCCCCAATGAAGTAGAATCAATAACTAAACTATCGGGATTTAAAGAGGAAAAAAAGATTAGATATTTGGGAATTTGGCTGTCAAAGGATAATTTGAAACTGTTCGATAACAATTACTGTAAAGTTTGGAACGACATCAAGGAAAATCTTAGGAGATGGAATCAGCTTAATTTGTCACTATTAGGCAGAATTGCGGTCATAAAAATGGCAGTTTTGCCAAAAATAATGTTCTTATTCCAAAATCTCCCGATAGTTATAAATGACAAAATCTTTAAGGAATGGGATAGTGAACTGAAAAAATTTATCTGGAAGGGGCAGAGACCCAGAGTAAACTGGATGGTCTTAAAGGATGAAAAGGCAAGAGGTGGCTATGGATTGCCTCATCTAAAAAATTATTATTGGGCATGCTCTTTACTGTGGTTGCAGACTTGGATCAAATTAGAGGATCGTGTATTATTAGATCTGGAAGGGGTGCAATTAAGGTTCGGATGGCATGCATATTTATGCTATGGGAAATTAGATCAAAACCGGGACTTTAATAATCACCCAATTAGAAAATCGTTACTAGAAACTTGGAAAAAGATTTATTAATTATTTTACTTTCATTTACCATTATGGACTTCCCCCCAAGAAGCCTTTTTCAGCAGATGGCACATACAGGAAAAATGGCTGACATATAAAGATATGTTAGAGATAGAGGCGCAAGGAGGGTGTAAAATAAAACAGAAGGATACCAAAAGGGAAGGGGTTTTTGAGTTATCATGGTTCAATTATATTCAACTAAGTCAAAGAACAAAAATTGATATCAAGACGGTGGGGATAGAAAAAGATCTAAACAAGTTAGATAAGATCCTGTGGCAACCGGATAAACATAAGATAGCAAAATTTTACCAGTTAATTTTGAACAGAGTCTTAGAACACAACACAATAAAGGAATATATGATTAAATGGTCCAAGGATCTAGGGTCCACAATAAATTATGATGAGTGGCAGAAGACATGGTTGAGAACAAATAAATTCACGGTGGGACAAAGCCTGAAGGAGAACCATTTAAAAATAATGAATAGATGGTACATTACACCATGGAAGTTAAAAAAATGTATAAGTCTAGTGAAGGACTATGCTGGAAATGTAATCAACAAAAAGGGACGCTGTACCACATGTGGTGGGGATGTACAGAAATAAAGAAATTCTGGAAGACTGTACATGACTCTCTGCAAAAGATCTTAGGGTTTAATTTTCAAATGGACCCAAAATTGTATCTTCTTAATATAACCACGATACTAAACACAGAGGAAATCAAGTTTTGGAGAATTACGCTTTATCTGGTCACTGCAGCTAGGGTAGAGATAGCCAGACTTTGGAAAACTAAGGAAATCCCATCATGGGAAAGTTGGATGCTTAAGGTAAATGAATATAGAGAGTTGGATAGAATGACTTGTATGGTAAAAAATCGAGATGGAAAGAAGAGAAGGGAGATATGGGAGAAGGTGTTGGAAAACATGGGAAGGGAATGGGATATTAATGTATCACTAATTAGCAGCTGAAACTGACTCAAAGGGGCAATTTGAGATTATACTGTCTCTTAATGTAAATAGAGAAATTAGAATTCCCTAATGTGTATTTCTCTCCCTTTTCTCTTCCTTTCTCTCATCGATAGAGCAATTTAAAAACTTGAAGAAAGGAATCGATAAGCTTCACTCTCTTTACGATTTTATGTGGTATCACAGGAATGCCTTTTTTATTCTGAAGTTTATCCTCTCTAGGAGAATATGAAGGACTAGGATTGGCAAAAGAAAATGTGTGGTAAACGTTGTTCTAAATAGAAGGTGTATGGAAATTAATGTGGTAATTAATGAGGCTACAAGTAGAATAATATAAGCAAGAAGTTTTTGCTCGCGGTTTTTTTTTTTATCATATTGAATAACAGAGAGTCACGACATTTCGAAAGATGAGGTATAAAATTTAAAGGTTATGAGAAAACCTCTAGAAAGATAGAGAAAAAGAGTTGGAAGTCAATTTTGACCCGTTGGAATTTAGTCCACACTAAGAATTTTGTTGTTCTACGAATTTGGATGTATCATATTATAAGATTAATATGTATGGAAATTGAAATGTTTTTCTAAAATGTATTTTTTTATTTGAAAATTGTTAATAAAGATTATATTTTTAAAAAAATGAAAGAAGGAGGGTTGGACTCTAAGGCCCTTAGCAGTCCCGTCTGACTCTAGGATCCTATGTATTCCTTCACGGCAGAAGGAGGGATGGACTCTACGGCCCTTAGTAGTCACTTCTGACTCCAGGATCCAATGTATTCTTGCATGGCAGACGGTGGGTTGGACTATATGGGCCTTAGTAGTCCCATCTGACTCTAGGATCCTATGTATTCCTTCATGGCCAAAGGAGGGTTGGACTCTATGGCCCTTAGTAGTCCCTTCCGACTCCAGAATCCTATGTATTCCTGCACCGTACAAGGATGGACTCTATGGCCCTTAGCAGTCCCATCTGACTCCAGGATCCAATGTATTCCTGCATGGCAGAAGGAGGGGTGGACTATATGGGCCTTAGCAGTCCCATCTGACTCTAGGATCCTATGTATTCCTGCATGGCAGAAGGATGGTTGGACTCTATGGCCCATAGTAGTCCCTTTTGACTCCAGGATCCTATGTATTCCTGCACGGCACAAACATGGGCTCTATGGCCTTTAGCAGTCCTTCCGACTCTAGGATCCTATGTATTCCTGCATGGCAGAAGCTGGTTTGGACTGTATGGGCCTTACTAGACCCTTTTGACTCTACAATCCTATGTATTCCTGCACAGCAGAAGTAGGGATGGACTCTATGGCCCTTAGCAGTCCCTTCCGACTCTAGGATCCTATCCATTCTTGCATGGCAGAAGGAGGGTTGGACTATATGGCCCTTAGCAATCCCTCCCAACTCCAGGATCCTATGTATTGCTGCATGGCTGAAGGAGTGATGGACTCTATGGCCCTTAGCAGTCCCTTCTGACTCTAGGATCCTATGTATTCCTGCATGGCAGAGGGAGGTATAGACTCTATGGCCTTTAGTAGTACCTTCTGACTCTAGGATCCTATGTATTCCTGAATGAAATCAGGAGGTTTGGACTCTATGGCCCTTAGCAGTCCCGTCTGACTCTAGGATCCTATGTATTCCTGCATCGCAGAAGGAGAGCTGGGCTCTATGGCCCTTATCAGTCCCTTCCGACTCTAGGATCCTATGTATTCCTGCATGGCAGAAGGAGGGATGGACTATATGGCCCTTAGTAGTCCCTTCTTACTCTAGCATCCTGTGTATTCCTACATGGCAGAAGGAGGGTTGGACTCTATGGCCCTTACTAGTCCCTTCTGACTCTAGGATCCTATGTATTCCTGCATGGCAGAAGAAGGGTTGGAATATATGGCCCTTAGCAGTCCCTCCTGACTTTAGGATCCTATGTATTCATGCATGGCAGAAGGAGGTTTGGACTCTATGGCCCTTAGTAGTCCCTTCTGACTCTAGGATCCAATGTATTCCAGCATGGAACACAGAGGGTTGGACTATATGGGCCTTAGTAGTTCCTTCCGACTCCAGGATCCTATGTATTCCTGCACCGCACAAGGATGGGCTCTATGGCCCTTAGCAGTCCCTTCTGACTCTAGGATGCTATGTATTCCTGCATGGCAGAAGGAGGGATGGACTATATGGCCCTTAGCAGTCACTCCCAACTCTAGGATCCTATGTATTCCTGCATGGCAGAAGGAGGTATGGACTCTATGGCCCTTTGTAGTCTCGTCTGACTCTAGGATCCTATGTATTCCTGCATGGCAGAAGGAGGGTTGGAATATATGGCCCTTAGTAGTTCCTACCGATTCTAAGATCCTTTGTATTCCTGCATGGCAGAAGGACGGTTTGACTATATGGCCCTTAGTAGTCTCCTCTGACTCTAGGATCCTATGTATTCCTGAATGAAAGAAGAAGGGTTGGACTCTATGGCCCTTAGCAGTCCCGTCTGACTCTAGGATCCTATGTATTCCTGCATGGCAGAAGGTGGGATGGACTGTATGGCCCTTCGTAGTCCCTTCTGACTCTAAGACCCTATGTATTCCTGCATGGCAGAAGAAGGGTTGGAAAATAGGGCCCTTAGCAGTCCCTCCTGACTCTAGGATCCTATGTATTCATGCATGGCAGAAGGAGGTTTGGACTCTATGGCCCTTAGTACTCCCTTCTGACTCTGGGATCTTATGTATTCCTGTATGGCGTAAGGAGGGATGGACTCTATGGCCCTTCGTAGTCCCTATTGACTCCAGGATCCAATGTATTCCTGCATGGCAGACGGTGGGTTGGACTATATGGGCCTTAGTAGTCCCATCTGACTCTAGGATCCTATGTATTCCTGCACCGTACAAGGATGGACTCTATGGCCCTTAGCAGTCCCTTCCGACTCTAGGATGCTATGTATTCCTGCATGGCAGAAGGAGGGATGGACTCTATGCCCCTTTGTAGTCCCTTTAGTCTCTAGGATCCTATATATTCCTGTATTCCAGAAGGTTGGTTGTACTCTGTGTCCCTTAGTTGTCCCTTCCAACTCTAGGAACCTATGTATTCCTGCACGGCAGCAGGAGGGATGGACTCTATGGCTCTTACCAGTCCCTTCCAACTGTAGGATCCTTTATATTCCTTTATGGCAGAAGGAGGGTTGGACTATATGGCCCTTACTAGTCTCGTCTGACTCTAGGATCCTATGTATTCCTGAATGGCAGAAGGAGGGTTGGACTAGACGGCCATTCGTAGTCCCTTCGGACTCTAGGATCCTATGTATTCCTGCATGGCAGAAGGAGGTTTGGACTATATGGCCCTTAGTAGTCCCGTCTGACTCTGGCATCTTATGTATTCCTGCAGGGCAGAAAGAGGGTTGGACTATGTGGTCCTTAGTAGTCCCTTCCGACTCTAGGCTCCTAAGTATTCCTCCATGGCAGAAGGAGGGTTGGAATATATGGCACTTAGTAGTTCCTACCGATTATAAGATCCTATGTATTCCTGCATGGCAGAAGGAGGGTTTGAATATATGGCCCTTAGTAGTCTCCTCTGACTCTAGGATCCTATGTATTCCTGAATGAAAGAAGGAGGGTTGGACTCTATTGCCCTTAGCTGTCCCTTTCAACTCTAGGATGCTATGTATTCCTGCATGGCAGAAGGAGGGATGGACTCTATGGCCCTTAGCAGTCCCTTCCAACTCTAGGATCCTATGTATTCCTGTATGGCAGAAGGTGGGTTGGACTGTATGGGCCTTAGTAGATCCTTTCGACTCTAGGATCCTATGTATTCCTGCATGGCAGAAGATGGGTTGGACTGTATAGCCCTTAGTATCCCTCCCGACCCTAGGATCTTATGTATTCCTGCATGGCAGAAGGACGGTTGGACTCTATGGCCCTTAGCAGTGCCTTCCGACTCTAGGATCCTATGTATTCCTGCATGGCAGAAGGAAACTATGTATCCCTTCATGGCAGAATGATCCTATTTATTCCTGCTCGGCAGAAGCGTCATATGTATACCTGCATGGTTCTAGGATCCTATGTATTCTTGCATGGCTCTAAGATCCTATGTATTCCTGCATGTCAGAAGGATCCTATGGATTCCTGCATGGTTCTAGGATTCTATGTATTCTTTCATGGCTCTAGGTTCCTATGTATTCCTGCATGGCAGAAGGAGGGTTGGAATATATGGCCCTTAGGAGTCCCTTCCAACTGTATGTATTCCAGCTTGGCAGAAGAAAGGTTGGACTCTTTGGCCCTTACTAGTCCCTTCTGACTGTAGTGTACTATGTAATCCTGCATGGCAGAAAGAGTGTCAGACTCTAAGGCCCTTACTAGTCCCTTCTGACTCTAGTGTACTATGTAATCCTGCATGGCAGAATGAGAGTCAGACTATATGGCCCTTAGTAGTCCTTTGCGACTCTAGTTTTCTATGTATTACTGCATGGCAGAAGGAGGGTTGGACTATATGGCCCTAAGTAGTCCCTTCTGATTCTAGGGTCCTATGTATTCCTGCATGGCAGAATTATCCTAGGCATTCCTGCCTGGCAGAAGGGTCCTATGTGTTCCTGCATGGCAGAAGGAGGGTTGGAACATATGGCCCTTAGGAGTCCCTTCCGACTCTTGTGTTCTGTGTATTCCTGCATGGCAGAAGGATCCTATGTATTTCTGGGACTTCCAGTGGTAATGGCGGGGGACTTCCGGTGTTAATGGCGGTGTGAATAGCTTCCTCCAGGAAAGGCTCCGGAGGTCGCTAACAGCTCGCGGGGACGGGGGTAGGTGGGTAAGGTACCCCTACCCAGAAGAATCCCTCTACGAAGAGGGAGGCAGAGGGGCTCGGCAAACCCCAAAAAACCCCAAAATGGCGAAGAAAAACAGCTGATTTAGCTCAGCGCTGAGGCACTGAGGGGAATCGGGAAGAGCGCGGGGGACGAGCAGCCACAACCGCGAGCGGAGGTGCTTCAAGCCGCGGCTTGAAAGCAGAGGCGCCGCCACCACTTTACACCAAACTGAAGAGACCTGACTAAGAAGAACAATAAACCTATCTCCGGAAGTACTTTCCACAAGAGGATCCAACCCTAATAGCTTGAAGTTCTGTCTAAGTTTGTTGTACAACCAGTCTTCAGGAAACCTACCTGTGGAAGGGATTCCTTGGTGTCCAAGACAAGAAGACAAGAAGACAATCTCAATTTCACCCAATTCCATCTAAATCAGAGCTGGATTGCATTGTCTCTCCCTCTCTCTCTCTCTCTCTGCCTTTCCCTCCTTTATGACTCCTCTCTTTCCCTTCCTTTCCTTTCCTTTCCTTTCTTTTCTTTCTTCTCTCTTCTCTCCCCTCCCCTCCTCCCTTGTCCTCCATTTTCTCTTTCCACTATTATTCCACAGGTGCAGGGAAGGACTGATGAACACAGCTGCAAGACAAGGAGTTGATTCAGCGAGGAGGCGAGGTGGGGGAGCTGAGAGAGAGGAGAGGCTAGCACGGACGGAGAGAAGCAACAGAAAATTACTACAGACTTTTAAAACAGGCGAACTGTAGGTTTGAAAGGAACTTTATTAACAACAAAAGAAAAATTTGTAGGCGAAAATAAATACCGACTTTCAACCTGGTTTGACTAGGTGTAATTGGACATTAATGGGACGTTATTGTAGGGAAAATCCTTGAGGAGAAGCGAGGTTCAAGGCGGGAGAGAGAGGGAGGAAGAGATGGTGCCTGCATCTATCTCCAGCGTCTGACTTCGTAAGTTTGGACTGTGATATATAGGGAGAAAAGCAGAGCTTAAAGTACACCTCCTCTTTATTAATTGTGTAATTGTGTAGCTTGTCTTTTTTTACTAGTTGGAGTTATAGTTTAATCAATTGTTCGGTACAAATATTTAGTATATAATTCTGAGATTATTGTTTTTGTTGAGTATCAATTCTAATGTAACAGAGCAACTAATGTAACCAGGAATATATTTGCCAATGTACAAAGCTGAATCAGAGGGTTAGTAGGTAAAGTAATTCTAAAGGGAATAAATTTGTAAACCTTGATAAAAAGGTGGGGAGGCAAAGGGAAGTGCGGCATAGAAAGTTTTAGGCTTAACTAAATACCCCCCCCCCCCCCCACTTATTGCCTATATTGTAATTGACGTTAATGAATTTTTGGACAGTTTAGGATAATTTTATATTATTGGTATTAGTCCCTTGCTTCTAATTGAACTTAAGTGTATAAATATATTTCCCTTCTCCCTTTCCTGTCTTTGGCTGGAGTTATATTGATTCCGTGTGAATCAAATTTAATTCTTTGATTTCTAGATTTAATTTCCACATAAAGAGAATTATTAACTTAAAGGTCTGATTGATGTGATATAAATTTCTCACTAATCATAAGCTACTCTTCTTCATAAAATACCCTATCCCAACCTCCTTTTTTTCCCTCTTCTTAAATTTATTTATTTAAATAGACTGCCTTAGTAAAATACCAAAATTAAGCACATGATAAGCCAACAGTGTTGCATTTGAGAAGAAGAAATTGTTCCCCCTTCCCCCCTTTTTTTTCTTCTTCTTTTTTCTTTTTTTAATTAACTCTCTCAACTTATTTTATTTAAACAGGATATCTTAGTAAAATATTAAAATTGAACACACTGCAAGTCAATTTTTTTTTTTACTTCTCACTGATTATACAAAACCATAAAAGGTGGCCCAAAGCTACGCAACAAATCTGTCATAGATTAATCCGCAAGTTGATATCTTTATTGTTATCACTTTCTCTTTCCTTGTTAAGATGGCATCAGGAACACGTAAAGCCGCAGCAGCAAGACAAGAATTGCCATTAAATTACCGGAGACCATCAATTGAAAATTCCTTCAAAAATACGGACTTATCTGAAAACATGTTTGAAGAAATGAAGAGATTACTGGCGGAGACAAATGAGAATATTTTCAAATCAGGTGAAGAAATCAAACAGGAATTCAAACTGGAAATGGCTGAAATGAGAAAATGCTTGGACAAGATGACAGAGGATATGGATAAAGTAAACGGAAGATTGAAGAATTTGGAAACCCACACTGGGAAGATGGAGAGAAAGATATCTGAAGTAAAGAATGAGCTCTTGGAAGACCAAGAGCAAATACTTAGGTTACAAGTAAAACAAAGGGAAAACTGTCTTAAACTGAGGGGCTTGATTGAAAAACCTAACGAAAATCTCTATGTGGAATTAGCCCCGATTCTTGCGAAATTCATCGAAGAGCCTGAAGCCCAGTTCCCCTGGGAGTTGGATCGTATCTATAGAATAAATTCCTTTGTAGCCAAGCAAAAGAAACTTCCCAGAGATGTGGTTGTATATTTTGTGCGGAAACAAACAAGGGACCTTGTCCTACAACAAAGTTATAAAGCAAAACTCATAGTTGACGATAAAGAAATCTTGATTCTTAAGGATATCCCCGGGAAGATTTTACGTAGGAGGAAGAACTATAATTTCCTAACTGACAACTTGAAGAGATACGGTATTTTTTTTTAAATGGGAAGAGATTGATGGAGTGCAGGTTACTTGGAAACAAAAGAAAATCAGAATCAACTCAGTGGAGAAAGCCAGAGACCTTTTAAAAGAAATTCAAAAAGAGCTGGAGAAGGGAGGAAGAGATGAAAGAGATGAAGCAGGGGGAGGAGGGGGTACAATGCAAGAATGACAATAACATATGGTTGCATAGGTGGGATAATTAATCTAAACCTTGCCTCCCCACCAACATGCACTAATTTGTATTAACCCATTTTGATTTATACTAATCTATAACGACTTATATTGATCGATACCTAGTTGGATAGTACATATATATATATATATATATATTTCTTTCTTCTTCCCCTCCCACTCAATAAAAATTCAATTATATTATAACTAAACTATAATTATCTGAGTAAATTAAGAAAACGCAATATATTAGGTAGAACATAAGATCACGATTCAAATTAGTATAATTATTGATATTGCTTGTGTACTTACTAACCTTACCAATCATAAAGATGTTTTAATAAATAAAATCTTTGAACTATTTTATCTCTCGTATTCTAGTATTTCATTGAAGCAACATTGAATTGTAATTTCATATTAATATTTTAAGTAATAAAGATCATATCTTGGAACGTCAAAGGTTTAAACTCTCCCCAAAAAAGAAAGAAAGTCTCTCTTTTTTTAGAAAGAAATCAATCAGACACTATTTGTCTCCAAAAAGCACATATTAGAACCAAAGATTCAAGATTGATTAAAAATAAAAGACTAGGCAAAGAGTACATTTCATCAATTAAGCAAAGTAAAAGAGGAGTCATTTTTTACATTAAGAATCATATCGAATCCAAAGAAATCTTCAATGATAAAGGTGGTCGTTATCTGGGAGTCGAAATCGACTGGAAAGGAATTAAATGTCTCTTGGTGGGCATTTATGGTCCTCAAGAAAATAAAAACAACTTTTATAAAAAAATACAAAGGCTAATAATGGATTTGGACTATGAGAATGTGGTGTTGATGGGAGACTTTAATGGAGTTATCCAACCTAAAGTAGACAGATCTTCAGGGAAGCTGATTAAGGACACACAAGGCAAATTACCCAAACATTTCTTTGATTTGGTAGAGAACTGTAGCTTAATAGAAATATAGAGACATCTATATCCTAAAGAAAACTGCTTTACCTTCTTCTCAGACAGACACCAATCGTTATCGAGACTGGATATGTTCTTAGTCTCACAAAATTTACTAAAAGAAGTTAGAAAAATGGAAGTTCTCAATAGAACTATTTCAGATCATAATCCTATAATTTTGAATTTGAAAGATAACAGAACAATTAATAACTGGTATTTAAATGAAGATCTATTAAAAGATGAGAAAATTGTAGATGAATTCAAATTAGTGTTCCAACAATTTCTGAAAGAAAATAAGGACAAGGAGGTCCATTTGTCAACAGTCTGGGATGCAGGTAAGGCAGTGATTAGGTTTTTTTTTATGAAACACAACATAAGAGTTCAAAGAAATAAAAAACAAAAGGTAAAAGAATTACATAGGCTCCTTAAAGATAAAGAGATGGATCTACAAAAGTTTCCAAGAGACAAAAAAATCCAAAGAGAGATAAAATCAATTAAGAAACAGCTGGAGCTGGAGGCGTCAGATGAATTAAACAGAAGATTAATAATATCCAAACAAAAATCTTTCGAACACGCAAATAAAATAGGGAAATGGCTAGCCTATAAACTGAAGAAGGAAAAAGAAAAGAAAGTGATTAACAAGATCAATTCAGATAGAGGAATAGTTACTCAGCAGGAAGAAATTAAAGAAGTCTTTATGAAATTCTACCAGAATCTGTACAAAGAAAACCAAGTGGAGCAGGAAGAAATCAAAAAATATGTGTCATTGTCGAACATAGGAATTTTGACAGATAACCAGAGGACACAACTAAACCAACTGATAGATCTGGGAAGCAATTGATTCGTGTAAAACAGGTAAATCACCAGGCAATGATGGATTATCAGCAAAATTTTATAAAACATTTAAATTCGAACTAGCACCTATCCTACAAGAAGTTATGAATAAAGCTCTGGAAGAAACAATTCCAAGTTCATGGAGAGAGGCAGAGATAATAATGATCCCAAAAGAGGGAAAGGATACTTTGGATCTAAGGAATTACCACCCAATCTCACTTCTAAACAACGATTACAAAATTTTTGCCACAATCTTAGCAAACCGTTTAAAAGTCTGTCTTAAAGACTTAATCAATACTGACCAAAAGGGATTTCTACCCCATAGATTTATGAGAGATAATTCAAAAATCCTGTTAAACATCCTGCAGTATTATGAACATCACAATGATAAACAATTAGGTTTATTATTTGTTGATCTAGAGAAAGCTTTCGACTCTGTTAATTGGCAAACTCTTGCTGAAGTATTAACCAAAATTCAAGTCGGACCAAACTTTTCTAATTGGATATCCAAAATTTATAAAGATCAAAAAGCCCAAATTAGAATAAATGGAGAAAAATCTAAATTCATCAACATAAAAAGAGGTACAAGGCAGGGCTGTCCTCTCTTCCCTCTTTTGTTCTTACTAATTATAGAGTTGTTATTAAAAGAAATCAAATCTAATGACCAAATCATAGGGACAAAAATTAAAAACAGAAATTATAAAATCAGAGCCTTTGCAGACGATCTGGTCTTTTTTCTAGGAAATCCAAATGAAAATATAAAGCCGGTAATGGAAACGCTAAAGAAATTTGGAGAGGTATCTGGTTGTAAAATTAACAAAGCTAAATCAGTTTTTATAATAAAGAACATGAGAGAGGAGGAACAGAAACAATTAGAAGAACAATCAGGTATTAAAATTGAAAAGAAGGTGAGATACTTAGGCTTACAAATCTCAAATAGATTAAATAATCTATTTGAAATTAACTACAAAACAACTTGGGCAAAAATAAAACAAGATTTGCTTAAATGGAACAAACTAAATCTCTCACTAACGGGAAGAGTAGCCACTATAAAAATGATGGTATTACCACAAATTCTTTTTTTGTTCCAAATGCTACCAATTATCACATCAATCAAACCCTTTAAGGAATGGGACAAGGATCTAACTAATTTATATGGAAAGGCAGGAAACCCAGAATTAAATATAAAAATTTGCAGGATTCTAAGGATAAGGGAGGATTAGGCCTACCAAATCTTAAATTATACTTTGATGCTTGTGGCTTGTTATGGCTGAAAGAGTGGATACAATTAGATAATCCAGATTTGTTAGAGATTGAGAGCGATGGTAACAATTTTGGTTGGCATGCTTATCTGATATATGAGAAAGATAAATCCAACAAACGGTTTAGAGATCATTGTATTAGAAACCCTCTTATGAAAATCTGGAACAAATACAAACTCAGAATCTTCCAAAATATCGAGAGTTGGGTATCACCTCAGGAAGCTTTTTACAGAAAAGAGATGATAACAGATTTCAAATGGATTAGATATAAGGATATTCTAGAAATAAGAGGAGGTAAATTAAATTTAAAATCATTGGAGCAATTGAAGGAAGAAGGATGGAAAATTAGTTGGTTTAATTATAATCAAATTCAATCAAGGTTTAAAGAAGACTCTAAAGGTCAAAAATTAGTTCTCTCACAAGGGAATTCAGATTTGGGGAAACTCCTTCTAGGAGAAAATCCAAAACTGGTAGGAAAAATTTATAAAATCCTATTATCATATGAGTTAGAACAGGAAGTGGTGAAAGAAAACATGGTCAAGTGGGCAAGATTGTTAGGCTACTCAATATCAATGTCAAAACTCCTGGAAAAATAATTTTAAATTTACAGCATCCCAGAATTTGAGAGAAAATTACTATAAAATGTTCTACTTTTGGTATATGACTCCAGCCAAAGTGGCAAAGATTTATAAGTTAAATAATAATTTATGTTGGAAATGTAAAAAAGAATTAGGAACTTTCTATCATTGTTGGTGGGGATGTAAAGTGACAAAACAATTTTGGAAAGATATAACAAGTCAAATTGATCTTATTATGGGTAAAAAAAATTCAATGGAAACCAGAAACTATATTATTGGGCATTATGGATGACAATTTAAAGGGCAAGGAAGCTAAAACTCTATACTATTTAATCACACTTGCCAGAGTAACTTTTGCTCAAAAATGGAAAAATTCAAAATGCCCCACCGTAGAGGAATGGATACTAAAATTGTATGATGCCATTATGATGGACAAGCTAACACAGACACTTAACAACAAAGGGGAGACACAAAAAGAAAACGATTGGACAAAGGTGATTAAATTTCTTGAAACGAACTGGGGTAAGATTGCCATAATATCATTTCAGTAGGTATCCAGACTTGGTTAGTAATTATTTATAATTGACTTAAATTAACAAAGATAGGGAAATAGGATCCACTAAAACGAGATATACGGAAAGTCAAGAATAAGGAGACATAACCAAAGGAGATAGGAGGAAGTCACTATATGTATGTTTGTCAGATTGTGAAGTGAGCATGTATAGAGAAAGAATGTGTTAAGGTATAAGTAGAAACTTAGAATGAGGAAGGTATGATAGATAAGGTAGTAGTTGAGAATAGTCGAAGGAAGAAGTAAGTGTAGGAGGTATGAGCAAGTAGTTAGTGGTAAGCGGGAGGGAAAGAAGTCAATATAGATTGGAAGAGATAAAAGGGGATAGAGATGGTAGAGAAGATAGGGAAGAGAAGGTTATGGAATGAGGTAAGAAATGAGAAAGGGCACGAGAAGAAATAAGAAGTGGAAGGGTTTGATGAGTATGTATGAGAGAATTACAAACAATTTAAAATTAATGGGAATTTGTATGTATCTGTATTGTAAATAATTGTAAATGGAATATGTTATAGGTTGATATGTGTTAGCGATGTATGTGACTATGTTTTTTCTTTTAACAATAAACTTTAAAAAAAAAAAGGATCCTATGTATTCCTGCATGGCAGAAGGTGGTTTATGATTCACCCTGGTTTCCTCACCTTTCGTGGCTGTAGCCGTTGGAGGGTCTACTTTTCATGGATTCGTTGTGCGAACAGGAGGAACAGAAGGATTTTCGGGTGCTGGGTTGCCATGTTGGAGGGAAACCACCAGCCGTCGGAGCGTCCATCAAGTCTTGAGGAACTAAGGATGAAGCAAAGGATGGTCGAAATTAATTGATCGGAGATGAATCAAGCGAGAGAAGGAAGGAAGACGGCGGAGGTTGAAGAAGACAAAATGGCCGACCAAGTGTGTTTATAGACAGCGCCAAAAGTATGCAACCATAGAGAAAGAAACGAGCAAAAAGGGATTAAAAAAGGAATATTAGGAAAGAGAAGCATCTATATTGACTGTAATCAATTGTGGCCCCTATCACTACTCTAATTAATTAATTAACACCTCGAAAGGCAATCGGAAAGCGGAAAAGGTCCGAAGCGGTGGTCCCCAAACGTTGCCCTTTTAAGAGACTCTGGACTACAGCTCCCAGAATTCCAAGCCATTGGCTGACATGGCTGAGGCTTCTGGGAGTTGTCGTCTGAAGTCAATTAAACGGGAAACACTTTGGGGGGAGCAGCAGCCAAGCCGAATGTCCGACACTGCCATCAAGGTGGGCGACGATACACAACAATTACAACGGTTCTGTTGTTGTGGTCGTTCCTCCCTGGACCCCTGCGCGAAGTTTGGGAAGAGTTCAGTTGCCCCAATTAGACCCATTTTGGACATCACCACAACTTTGCCAGATGTCTGATGTGTCTCTCCTCTGGTTGTGTTGATGTCGGAGTAGAGAGGGATGCAAGAGTAACCGTTACTCACAACTAAAGAAGTGGAGAGAAAGGAGATGAGGAGAGGGTCAACAAGGATAAACAAAAGACAGAAATACAACTAGAGTGGATGGTCATGGGGTCAATGGGTCCTTAGGGCCAACCAGAGTAGACCCATTAAATCAACTGTTGAATGGTCAGGGTTTTGTCCCAAGAGCGATGCTATGGACTTTGGGTGTAGTAAGTCCTCTGGCTCCTAGGAACACAGCCTGAACAAAAGACTTGTCCACAAATTGACCACATGGGGTTGACCCCATGGGGTTGACCATCCAACTGTTGACCCCTTGGGTCTACACTAGGTGGTCCTAAGGGGTCATTGATCCCATGGACTTGACCTTAAAGACCATGCAACCATTGATTCGTTGTGTCTACAATAGTTGGTCCTAAAGACCCATTGACCCCATGGAGATGACCTTGATGACCATCCAACTGTTGACCCCTTGCTTCGGCACTAGTTGGTCCTAACGACCCATTGACCCCATGCAGTTTACCTTTATAACAATCCAACCGTTGACTCCTTGGGTCTACACTCGTTGGCCCTAAGGACCGATTGACCCCATGCAGTTGACCTTTCCGTTGACTCACCATCCAACCGTTGGCTCCTTGGGGCTACACTAGTTGATCTAAAGACCCATTGACCCCATGCAGTTGACCTTTCCGTTGACTCACCATCCAACATTGACTCCTTGGGTCTACACTAGTTGGTCCTAAGGACCCATTGACCCCATGCGGTTGACCTTTCAGTTGACTCCCCATCCAACCATTGGCTCCTTGGGTCTACACTAGTTGGTCCTAAGGACCAATTGACACCATGCAGTTGACCTTGATGACCATCCAAGCGTTGACCTCTTGGGTCTACACTGGTTGGCCCTAAGGACCCATTGACCCCATGCAGTTGACCTTTCCATTGACTCACCATCCAACGGTTGACTCCTTGTTTCTACACTAGTTGGTCCTAAGGACCCATTGACACCATGCAGTTTCCCTTTATGAACATCCAACCATTGACTCCTTGGGTCTACACTAGTTGGTCCTAAGGACACATTGACCCCATGCAGTTGACCTTTCGGTTGATTCACCATCCAACTGTTGACTCCTTGGGTCTACAGTAGTTGGCCCTAAGTACCCATTGACCCCATGGGGTTGACCATCCAACCGTTGACCCCTTGGATCTACACTAGTTGGTCCACTAGGACCAACTAGTGTAGACCCAAGGGGTGAAGGGTTAGATGGTCATAAAAGTCAACTCCATGGGGTCAATGGGTCCTTAGGGCCAACTAGTGTAGACCCAAGGGGTCAAGGGTTGGATGGTCATATAGGTCAACTCTATGGGGTCAATGGGTCCCTAGGACCAACGAGTGTAGACCCAAGGGGTCAGCTGTTGGATGGTCATAACGGTCAACTCCATAGGGTCAATGGGTACTTAAGGCCAACGAATGTAGACCCAAGGAGTCAACGGTTGGATAGTCACAAAGGTCAATTGTATGGGGTCAATGGGTCCTTGGGACCAACTAGTGTAGACCCAAGGGGTCAAGGTTTGGATGGTCATATATGTCAACTCAATGCGGTCAATGGGTCCTTAGAACCAAATAGTGTAGACCCTAGGGGTCAATGGTTTGATAGACGTAAAGGCCAACTCGATGGGATCAATGAGTCTTTAGGACCAACTAGTTTAGACCTAAGGAATCAATGGTTTGATGGTCATAAAGGTTAACTCCATGGGGTCAATGGGCTCTTAGGACCAACTAGTGTATATACAAGGGGTCAATGGTTGGATGGTCAACCCCATGGGGTCAATAGGTCTTTAGGACCAACTAGTGTAAACCCGAGGGTTCAAGGGTTAGATGGTCATAAAAGTCAACTCCATGGGTTCAATGGGTCCTTAGGGCCAACTAATGTAGAACCAAGGGGTCAAGGGTTGGATGGTCATGTAGGTCAACTCTATGGGGTCAATGGGTCCTTAGGACCAACTAGTGTAGACCCAAGGGTTCAGCTGTTGGATGGTGAGTCAACGGAAAGGGAAATTGCATGGGGTCATTGAGTCTTTAGGGCCAATGAGTGTAGACCCAAGGAGTCAACGGTTAGATGGTCATAAAGGTCAACTGCATGGGGTCAATGGGTCATTACGACCAACCAGTTTAGACCCAAGGGGTCAACGGTTGGATGGTCATAAAGGTCAACTGCATCGGGTCAATTGGTCCTTAGGATAAACTAATGTAGACCCAAGGAGCCAACGGTTGGATGGTGAGTCAACGAAAGGGAAACTGCATGGGGTCATGGAGTCCTTAGGGCCAATGAGTGTAGACCCAAGGAGTCAACGGTTAGATGGTCATAAAGGTCAACTGCAGGGGGTCAATGGGTCCTTAGGGCCAACGAATATAGACCCAAGGAGTCAACGGTTGGATGGTCAGAAAGGCCAACTACATGGGGTCAATGGTCCTTAGGACCAACTAGTGTAAACACAAGGAGTCAAGGGTTGGATTGTCATATAGGTCAAGTGCATGCAGTCAATGGGTCCTTAGGGCCCACTAGTGAAGACCCAAGAGGTCAATGGTTGGATGGTCATAAAGATCAACTGCATGGGTTCAATGGGTCACTAGGACCAACAAGTGTACACCCAAGAAGTAAACGGTTGGATGGTGAGTGAAGGGAAAGATCAACTGCATGGGGTCAATGGGTCCTTAGGGCCAACAAATGTAGACCCAAGGAGTCATTGGTTGGATGGTCATATAGGCCAACTGCATGGGGTCAATGGGTCCGTAGGACCAACTAGTGTAGACCCAAGGGGTCAACAGTTGGATGGACATAAAGGTCAACTCGATGGGGTCATTGGGTCTTAAGGACCAAATTGTTTAGACCCAAGGAATCAATGGTTGGCTGGTCATAAAGGTCAACTCCGTGGTGTCAATCTGCCCTTAGGACCAACTAGTGTATATTCAACGGGCCAATGGTTGGATGGTCAATCTGATGGGGTCAATAGGTCCTTAGGACCAACTCGTGTAGATCCAAGGGGACAAGGGTTGGATGGTCATATAGGTCAACTCTATGGGGTCAAAGGTCCTTAGGACCAAATAGTGTAGACCCAAGAGGTCAGCTGTTGGATGGTCATAAAAGTCAACTCCATGGGGTCAATGGGTCCTTATGATCAACTAGTGTAGACCCAAAGAGTCAATGGTTGGATGGTCATAAAGGTGAACTGTATGGGGTCAATGGGTCCTTAAGGCCAACTAGTGTAGATGCAAGAGGACAACGGGTAGATGGTCATAAAGGTCAACTGCATGGGGTCAATGGGTCCTTATGATCAACTAGTGTAGACCCAAAGAATCAACGGTTGGATGGCCATAAAGGTGAACTGCATGGGGTCAATGGGTCCTTAGGGCCAACTAGTGTAGATCCAAGAGGTCAACGGGTAGATGGTCATAAAGGTCAACTGCATGGGGTCAACGGGTCCCTAGAACCAACGAGTATAGACCCAAGGAATCAATGGTTGGATGGTGAGTCACCAAAAAGATCAATTGCATGGGGTCAATTGGTCCTTAGGGCCAACGAGTGTAGACCCAAGGAGAGAACTGTTGTATTGTCATAAAGGTCAACTGCATAGGGTCAATCAGTCTTTAGGACCAACTAGTGTAGACCCAAGGAGTCAACGGATGGATGGTGAGTCAACGGAAAGGGCAACTGCATGGGGTCAATGGGTCCTTAAGGCCAACTAGTGCAGACCCAAGAAGTCAACGGTGGGATGCAGAGTGAAGGGAAAGGTCAACTGCATGGGGTCAATGGGTCCTTAGGGCCAATTAATGTAGACCCAAGGGGTCAACGGTTGGATGGTCATAAAGGTCAACTGAATGGGGTCAATGGATCCCTAGGACCAACTAGTGTAAACCAAAGGGCTCAACTGTTGGATGGTCATAACTGCCAACTCTATGGGGTCAATATGTCCTTAGGACCAACTAGTGTAGACACAAGGAATCAATGGTTGGATGGTCATAAAGGTCAACTCCATGGGGTCAATAGGCCCTTAGGACCAAATGGTGTAGACCAAAGGGGTCAACGGTTGATTGGTCAACCCCATGGGGTCAATGGGTCCTTAAGACCAACTAGTGCAGATCCAAGGGGTCAACTCTTGGATGGTCATAAAAGTCAACTTTGTGGGGTCAATGGGTCCTTAGTTTCAACTAGTGTAGATCCAAGGAGTCAACGGTTGGATGGTGAGTCACCAGAAAGGTCAACTGCATGGAGTCAATGGGTTCTTAGGACCAACTAGTGTAGATCCAAGGAGTCAACGGTTGGATGGTCATAAAGGTCAATTGTATGGGGTCAATGATTCCTTGGGTCCAACTAGTGCAGACCCAAGGGGTCAAGTGTTGGATTGTCATATAGGTCAACTCAATGGGATCAATGGGTCCTTAGGACCAACTATTGCAGACCCAAGGGGTCAGCTGTTGGATGGTCATATCGGTCAACTCCATTTAGACCCAATGAATTAATGGTTGGATGGTCATAAAGGTTAACTCCATGGGGTCAATGGGCCCTTAGGGCCAACGAGTGTAGACCCAAAGAGTCAACGGTTGGATGGTGAGTGAAGGAAAAGGGCAACTGCATGGGGTCAATGGGTCCTTAAGACCAACTAGTGCAGACCCAAGGGGTAAACTGTTGGATGGTCATAAAAGTCAACTTTATGGGGTCAATGGGTCCTTAGTATCAACTAGTGTAGACACAAGGAGTAAATGGTTGGATGGTGAGTCACCAGAAAGGTCAATTGTATGGGGTCAATGAGTCCTTGGGTCCAACTAGTGTAGACCCAAGGGGTCAAGTGTTGGATTGTCATATAGGTCAACTCAATGGGGTCAATGTGTCCTTAGGACCAACTAATGCAGACCCAAGGGGTCAGCAGTTGGATGGTCATATCGGTCAACTCCATTTAGACCCAATGAATTAATGCTTGGATGGTCATAAAGGTTAACTCCATGGGGTCAATGGGCCCTTAGGACCAACTAGTGTAGACCCAAGGGGTCAAGGGTTAGATGGTCATAAAAGTCAACTCCATGGGGTCAATGAGTCCTTAGGGCCAACGAGTGTAGACCCAAGGAGTCAAGGTTTGGATGGTCATATAGGTCAAATCTATGTGGTCAATGTGTCCTTAGGACCAACTAGTGTAGACCCAAGGAATCAATGGTTGGATGGTCATAAAGGTCAATTCCAAGGAGTCAATAGGCCCTTAGGACCAACTGGTGTAGACCAAAGGGGTCAACGGTTGATTGGTCAACCCCATGGGGTCAATGGATCCTTAAGACCAACTAGTGCAGATCCAAGGGGTCAACTGTTGGATGGTCATAAAAGTCAACTCCATGGGGTTAATGGGTCCTTAGGATCAACTAGTGTAGACCCAAGGTGTCAACGGATGGATGGTGAGTCAATGGAAAGGGCAACTGCATGGAGTCAATGGGTTCTTAGGACCAACTAGTGTAGACACAAAGAGTCAATGGTTGGATGGTCATAAAGATCAATTGTATGGGGTCAATGAGTCCTTGTGTCCAACTAGTGTAGACCCAAGGGGTCAAGTGTTGGATTGTCATATAGGTCAACTCAATGGGGTCAATGGGTCCTTAGGACCAACTAATGCAGGCCCAAGGGGTCAGCTGTTGGATGGTCATATCGGTCAACTCCATTTAGACCCAGTGAATCAATGGTTGGATGGTCATAAAGGTTAACTCCATGGGGTCAATGGGCCCTTAGGACCAACTAGTGTAGACCCAAGGGGTCAAGGGTTAGATGGTCATAAAAGTCAACTCCATGGGGTCAATGAGTCCTTAGGGCCAATGAGTGTAGACCCAAGGAGTCAAGGGTTGGATGGTCATATAGGTCAAATCTATGTGGTCAATGTGTCCTTAGGACCAACTAGTGTAGACCCAAGGAATCAATGGTTGGATGGTCATAAATATCAACTCCATGGGGTCAAGAGGCCCTTAGGACCAACTGGTTTAGACCAAAGGGGTTAACGGTTGATTGGTCAACCCCAGCGGGTCAATGGGTCCTTAAGACCAACTAGTGCAGACGCAAGGGGTCAACTGTTGGATGGTCATAAATGTCAACTCCATGGGGTCAATGGGTCCTTATGATCAACTAGTGTAGACTCAAGGAGTCAACGGTTGGATGGTGAGTCAACGGAGAGATCAACTGCATGGGGTCAATGGGTCCTTAGGGCCAACTAGTGTAGACCCAAGAGGTCAACGGGTAGATGGTCACAAAGGTCAACTGCATGGGGTCAATGGGTCCTTATGATCAAGTAGTGTAGACCCAAGGGCTCAACTGTTGGATGGTCATAACGGCCAACTCTATGGGGTCAATATGTCCTTAGGACCAACTAGTGTAGACACAAGGAATCAATGGTTGGATGGTCATAAAGATCAACTCCATGGGGTCAATAGGCCCTTAGGACCAAATGGTGTAGACCAAAGGGGTCAACGGTTGATTGGTCAACCCCATGGGGTCAATAGGTCCTTAAGGCCAATTAGTGCAGATCCAAGGGGTCAACTGTTGGATGGTCATAAAAGTCAACTTTATAGGGTCAATGGGTCCCTAGTATCAACTAGTGTAGACCCAAGGAGTTAACGGTTGGATGGTGAGTCACCAGAAAGGTCAATAGCATGGGGTGAATGGGTCCTTAGGGCCAACGAGTGTAGACACAAGGAGTCAACAGTTGGATGGTCATAAAGGTCAACTGCATGGGGTCAATGGGTCCGTAGGACCAACTAGTGTAGATCCAAGGAGTCAACGGTTCGATGGTGAGTAAACGGAAAGGTCAACTTCATGGAGTCAATGGGTCCTTAAGACCAACTAGTGTAGACACAAGGAGTGAACGGTTGGATGGTCATAAAGGTCAATTGTATGGGGTCAATGAGTCCTTGGGTCCAACTAGTGTAGACCCAAGGGGTCAAGTGTTGGATTGTCATATAGGTCAACTCCATTTAGACCCAATGAATCCATGGTTGGATGGTCATAGAGGTTAACTCCATGGGGTCAATGGGTCCTTAGGGCCAACGAGTGTAGACCCAAGGAGTCAAGGGTTGGATGGTCATATAGGTCAAATCTATGTGGTCAATGTGTCCTTAGGACCAACTAGTGTAGACCCAAGGAATCAATGGTTGGATGGTCATAAAAGTCAATTCCAAGGAGTCAATAGGCCCTTAGGACCAACTGGTGTAGACGAAAGGGGTCAACGGTTGAATGGTCAACCCCAGGGGGTCAATGGATCCTTAAGACCAACTAGTGCAGACCCAAGGGGTATACTGTTGGATGGTCATAAAAGTCAACTTCATGGGGTAAATGGGCCCTTAGGGCCAAATAGTGTAGATCCAAGGAGTCAATGGTTGGATGGAGAGTGAAGGGAAAGGTGAACTGCATGGGGTCAATGGGTCCTTAGGGCCACCTAATGTAGACCCAAGGGGTCAACGGTTGGATGGTCATAAAGGTCAACTGCATGGGGTCAATGGGTCCCTAGGACCAACTAGTGTAGACCCAAGGAGTCAATGGTTGGATGGTGAGTGAAGGGAACGGTCAACTGCATGGGGTCTATGACTCCTTAGGGCCAACTAATGTAGACCCAAGGAGTCAACTGTTGGATGGTCATAAAGGTAAACCACATGGGGTCAATGGGTCCTTAGGACCAACTCGTGTAGACCCAAGGAGTCAACGGTTGGATGGTGAGTGAAGGGAAAGGTCAACTAGTGACCCAAGGGGTCAGTGGTTGGATGGTCATAACGGAAAACTCTATGGGGTCAATGGGTCCTTAGGCCAAAGAGTGTAGACTCAAGGGGTGAAGGGTTGGATGGTCATATAGGTCAACTCTATGGGGTCAATGGATGCTTAGGAACAACTAATGTAGACCCAAGGGGTCAGCTGTTGGATAGTCATATCGATCAACTCCATTTAGAACCAATGAATCAATGGTTGGATGGTCATAAAGGTTAACTCCATGGGTTAAGGGGCCCTTAGGACCAACTAGTGTAGATTCAAGGGGTCAATGCTTGGACGGTCAACCCCATGGGGTCAATGGGTCCTTAGGGCCAACTAATGTAGCCCCAAGCGGTCAATGGTTGGATGGTAATAAAGGTCAACTGCATGGGTTCAGTGGGTGCCTAGGACCAACTAGTGTAGACCCAAGGAGTCAACGGTTGGATGGTGAGTCACCGGAAAGGTCAACTGCTTGGGGCCAATGGGTCCTGAGGACCAACTAGTATAGACCCAAGGAGTCAACGATTGCATGGTGATTCAACAGAAAGGTCAACTGAATGGGGTTAAAGGGTCCTTAGGGCCAACTAGTGCACACCCAAGGGGTCAACGGTTGGATGGTGAGTCAACGGAAAGGTCAACTGCATGGGGTCAATGGGTCCCTATGACCAACGAGTGTCTACCCAAGGAATCAATGGTTGGATGGTGAGTCACCAGAAAGATCAATTGCATGGGGTCAATGGGTCCTTAGGGCCAGAGAGTGTAGACCCAATGAGACAACGGTTGGATGGTCATACAGGTCAATTGCATGGGGTCAATAGGTCCCTAGGAGCAACAAGTGTAGACCCAAGCTGTCAACGGTTAGATGATCAAACTCAAGGGGTCAATGGGTCCTTAGGGCCAACTAGTGTAGACTAATGTGGTCAGCCGTTGGATGGTCATAGAATCATAGAATCATAGAATCGTAGAGTTGGAAGAGACCACTAGGGCCATCCAGTCCAACCCCCTGCCATGCAGGAAATCCAAATCAAAGCATCCCTGACAGATGGCCATCCAGCCTCTGTTCAAAGACCTCTAAGGAAGGAGACTCTATCACCTTCCAAGGAAGTGCATTCCACTGTCGAACAGCCTTTACTGTCAGGAAGTTCCTCCTAATGTTCAGGTGCAATCATAATGGTGAGTCACCAGAAAGGTCAATTGCATGGGGGTCAATGGGTCCTTAGGGCCAAAGAGTGTAGACCCAATGAGACAACGGTTGGATGGTCATAAAGGTCAACTGCATGGGGTCAATAGGTCCCTAGGACCAACTAGTGTAGACCCAAGGAGTCAACGGTTGGATGGTGAGTGAAGGAAAAGGTCAACTGCATGGGGTCAATGGGTCCTTAGGGCCAACTAATGTAGACCTAAGGGGTCAATGGTTGGATGGTCGTAAAGGTCAACTGCATGTGGTCAATGGGTCCCTAGGACTAACTAGTGTAGACCCAAGGAGTCAACGGTTGGATGGTGAGTGAAGGGAAAGGTCAACTGCATGGGGTGAATGAGTCCTTAGGGCCAGCTAATGTAGACCCAAGGAGTCAATGGTTGGATGGTCATAAAGGTAACCTGCATGGGGTCAATGGGTCCTTAGGACCAACTAGTGTAGACCCATGGAGTCAACGGTTGGATGGTGAGTCAATAGAAAAGTCAACTGCATGGGGTCAATGGGTCGTTAGGTCCAACTAGTATAGACTCTTGGATGGTCATAACGGCCAATTCTATGGGGTTAATGGGTCCTTAAGGCCAGCTAGTGTAGACCCAAGGAGTCAACGGTAGGATGGTCAACCCCATGGGGTCAATGGGTGTAATTTCTTCTGGGTTCTAACCAATTGGACCTAGACCAACCTATAAGAGCCAACCAGCTTTTCCTTCGTCCGCCGGAGTAAGCGGACTCACCGAAGTCGGACTGAATGCCGGGGTAGACGATCCTGAAAACGTAATCCGTCGCCTCCTCATCCTCCTTGTCCGAAGTAGATTCAGAGGACCCTGGAGGACTTCTTTTCTTCAGCTTTGGAAATACTTTCCCCTGGATGGAAGGAAGAAAGAAGAAAACAGAAAGGGAAGGTAAGTACTCCAACGAAGGACAGAAAAATAATGTGTGTGTGAATATATATATATATATATATATATATATATACACTGCGGAATGCAGATGAGAATGATATGGTTCTAGAAGAGACGGCAGAATGAAGATGTGAACAGAGCCATTGTAGAATGCGGAAGATGCAAAAAGAAGCAGTAGAGGACTACTTAAGACACGGATGAAGCCGTTGCAGAATGTGGAAGATGTAAACGAAAGCCCCTTGTAGAACGTGGAAGATGGAAAATAATGCCATCGCAGAATGCAGAAGACACGAACGAAGCCCTTGCGGAATGTGGAAGATGTGATAGACGCCCGTTGCAAAAGGCAGATAATGCGAACGACGCCGTTGTGGAATGAGGAGGTTGCAAATGAAGCCAATTATAGAATATGGAAGACGCAAAACGAAGCCGTTGCGGAATGCGGAAGATGCAAAACAATGCTGTTGCAGAATGTGGACGATGCGAATGAAGCCAGTTGTACAATGCGGATGATGTGAAGTGAAGCCGTTGTGGAATGCAAAAGACGCGAAATGAAGCCGTTGCGGAATGCAAGAGATATGAAACAAAGCTGTTGCGGAATGCGGAAGACAAAAACAAAACTGTTGCAGAATGTGGAAGATGCGAATGAAGCCGTTGGAGAATGCGGAAGAGGCTAATGAAGACATTGTGGAATGCGGAAGACACTGAATGAAGCTGTTGCGGAATGCGGAAGACACAAAACAAAGCTGTTGCGGAATGCAGAAGACACGAGTGAAGCCAATTGTAGAATGTGGAACATACGCAATGATGGCTTTGCGGAATGCAGCAGACATGAAACGAAGCCATTGCAGAATGCAGAATACGCAGAACAAAGCCAATTGTAGAATGCAGAAGGCGCGAAACGAAGCCGTTGCGGAATGTGGCAGCGAAACTAAGCCGTTGCGGAATGTGGAAGACGCAAAACGAAGCCATTGTGGAATGCAGAAGAATGAAACAAAGCCATTGCGGAATGCGGAAGACGGGAACGGCACCATCGTTAAACGCGGAATACACGAATGGCACCATCACAGAATGCGGAAGACACAAACAGTGCCGTCGTGGAATGCGGAATGCGTGAATGGCGCCATCGCGGAACGCGGAATGCACGGTCCTTTTACCTTTCCCCTCTGGGACCACAGAGGCGGGTCCAGCTGTCCGTGGGGCAGGAGTCCATTTTCCAGGCAGGAGAGGAACTGCAGGAGGTGCATTCCTTTTGGGAAGCGCAGCGGCGGCCGCTGGATACCATCTTGGCTCACCAGGACCACCGTGCCGCCGCTGTCTACTGTTGCCAGGAGAGAGAAACAAAAGGGGGGAAAAGAGCAGGTTTTGAAGCAGGGAGTCCGCTACCTGTCACAGCCTGAACTTTAAGTGACTGCACTGCCTGCCATTGCCTGCAATTCGGAACCGTTCGGCCGCCATCTTACCTTGCTGGTGGCAATGCAAGTTGACAATCTCCTCCAAGTGGATGGTCATGGCATAGTCCCAGTAGACGCTGCGGAGGGAAATGCAAACATTGTCTGTTTGTTTGTTTGTGGGACCTGGAAGAGGGGGAATATCCAACCTTTTTTCGTAGTCTAGGTCTCCCATGGGACCATTCATCAGCTGGTTCGGCGTCCATTTTAGCGCCATGATGTCCACTGTCTGGTGGAGGGAGAGGTAGCCGGGTATGGCTTCTATGTCGTCTCGCTTCAGGAGGAAAAGAATGATAGAATTAAAAGATTAAAAGATAAAAAACCAATTAATTAAGTTTATTTCTAAACTTCATTTAATTCGTTTTGTTTTATTTTATTTTATTAATTTCATTTAATTCGTTTATTTTATTTATAAATTTCAATTAATTGTTTTTGTTTTATTTATTCATTTCATTGAATTCGTTTATTTTATTTATAAATATTAATTAATTTTATTTTATTTAATAACTTCATCTTATTTATTTCATTTTTATTTTATTTTATTTATAAATTTCATTTACTTAATTTTATATTATTCACTTCATTTAATTATAATTATTTATTTATTTATTTTATTCATTTCATTTAATTCATTTATTTTATTTTATTTATAAATTTCATTTAATTAATTTTATATTATTTATTCACTTCATTTCATAGAATCATAGAGTTGGAAGAGACCGCCCGGCCATCCAGTCCAACCCCCTGCCATGCCATTTAATTAGTTAATTATATTTATTTATTTTATTTATTCATTTCATTTAATTCGTTAATTTTATTTTATTGGTTCATTTCATTTAATTCATTTACTTTATTTATAAATGTCATATAATTCATTTTATTTTATTTGTTCATTTCATTCATTTTATTTTATTTAAAACTTCATTTAAATTATTATTATTATTATTATTATTATTAACCTTTATTTATAAAGCGCTGTAAATTTACACTAAATTTAATTCATTTAGTGTGTTTTATTTATTCATTTCTTTTTTTAAAAATAATCTTTATTAGAATTTTACAATTTAAAAAAACAGAGTATACTATCACCACATTCTATTATATCAACTATATCATTTCCATAACTCTGCACCCTTCAAACCTCCCCCCCTCCATTTCGATTCTTAATCTTCTGTTACCTTGCTTAGCTACACCGTTTCTATTCCTCAACAGTGTTAGGTTTTCGACCCCTTTGTCTCTCAATTACCACCATCGCTCTAGCTTGTCTATTTGAGATTATACATTTATCTTTCATCTTTCCGCTCGTACAACAAGACGGTTGATTTCACCATCCCATTTCCATTTGCTTTCCCTTATCCCTATTTTTCCTTTATATATAATTTCTTCAAATTTATCCAGACTGGATCTTCCTCTTTCCATACCTCAGTTTCATTGTCAATAAATCCATTTCAATCACCTCCAAACTTTTCTCTAGCCAAATGTCTTATCCCCGGTACCTCTTCATTTCTCCAAAATTTTGCAAGTACAATTCTTGCTGATGTAACTAAATATAATAATGGTTTGATTTTTTCCTCATTTCCTTATTTTCTACTATATTCAATAAATATAATTCTGGTAATATCGGTAACTCCAATTGTATTATTTTAGATATTCTCTAATGTACTTCTATCCAGAATTTATGAATTTTGGGGCATGTCCACCACATATGATATAAGCTTCCAACACTTTTTCCGCACTTCCAACAATTACTTTTCTCATTTTTGTACATTTTTGATCATCTGCTTGGAGTTATATACCACCTGTATATCATTTTATAATAATTCTCTTTTATATCAAAACATAATGTGAATTTTAGATCCTGTCCCCATGCTCTTTCCCATGCCTCTAATCGAATATTTCTGCCTATATTTTGCGCCCATTGTATCATATTATGTTTTATTTGTTCTTGTTCTAATTCTACCTTTAATAGCTATGAAGACACACCCAACTAAAGGTGGTGGCAGGTTTTGGGTGTGCAACGCCAGTACCCTGGTGAGAACAAGCCGTGATACCCAAAAAGATCTGAAACTAGATGTAAAGTTCAAAAAAGGGGGAAAATTTAATTTAAAGGACAAAAATAAAAGGTCTTCTCCTCCCCAGCTCTAAACCAAAGATACTTTACAGTTTAGCTTTCTTCCAGACGACATCTCTCTGGGTCCGATGTAGTTTGTTCTCCTTACTCAATGAAGCTGGTGCAGGGTCTTTCAGCTCCTAAATTCTTCTATTTTCTATGCTAATGGTAACTGATTTGGCTAAGTGGTGTAAGAAATGCCCTTTCCGGCTGTCTGGGCCTGCTTGCCACCAAAAGACAGCTCTCTGCTCGCTCTCAGAGAAACTGCTCCAACTAAAAACCTCTAGCTACAGCACAGCCTGCTGGGAAAGGGCAAACCAAACCTAGAAAAGATGCAGGG
Organism: Sceloporus occidentalis; assembly: GCA_023333645.1. Taxonomy (NCBI): domain Eukaryota; kingdom Metazoa; phylum Chordata; class Lepidosauria; order Squamata; family Phrynosomatidae; genus Sceloporus; species Sceloporus occidentalis. The sequence goes on from JALMGF010000177.1 coordinate 1,392,206, forward strand.
GAAACCTACAGCTCCTCCCATAAACTAATACAAAGAACTTTTCTACACTAAAATAATCTATGGCCTGAACCAACACAAAGGAAAATGCAGGGGGAAATTCAAACAGTCCTGGCAGGACATCACACTCCCCGCTCAAAATTTCAACGAAATTTTGCAACCTTATGACCTATCCTATCCATTTATACATTAGATCAAAAGTTCTACCTAACACTGAACAAGGAAACTAAATCAGTCAAAGGTCTTTGATACTTGACCACTTTGCCTTCACTTATAGTTCTTATGGTGGCCTTTCGGATTTTCCCATCTGTGCTTGGATAAATTTCTTCTACAACTGCAGTAGGCCATTTATAGCGAGGGCTCTCTCTTTCTTTAAAAAGAACAACATCTCCGATGTTTAAATCAATTTGGGGACGTTGCCACAATTTTCTTCGTTGTAAGAGACAAAGGTATTCAGACTTCCATCTCTTCCAAAACTCTGATGCCAACGACTGAACTTGTTTCCATTGAATGGTATGAATTCCTTCTGGGACAGGAAGGCTGATATCTTTCCAGTCAGGGTTTTTAAAAGTCAAGATCATGGCTGGAGTCAAAATTTGTGCCCTTTCTGGATCTGTAGTAATAGGCACCAGCGGGCGGTTGTTGATGATGGCCACAACTTCTGCCATAAACGTAACCAAAATTTCATGTGTCAGGAACTTGCATTTTGTAAGCATTGCCTCTAGAATACGTCTACTGACACCAATCATGCGCTCCCAAGCTCCCCCCATATGGGAAGCATGAGGCACATTGAAAAACCATTGAATTTTCTCTTTGTTAGCAAAGTCCATTACAGTCTTGTCTTCTGCTAGTTTAGTTATGCAATTCAGCTCTTTAGTGGCTCCAATGAAGTTAGTGCCTCTATCAGACCTGATAGTTTTTACTGGACCCCTTATTGAAATGAATCTTTTTAGGGCATTAATAAAGGAAGAAGAGTCCATACTTTCCACAACTTCAATGTGTACTGCTCTGATCACTAAGCAAGTGAATAACACTGCCCATCTCTTGCTGTTAACTATTCCTCCTCTGGTTTTACGAGCACGTACCTCCCAGTGTCCAAAAATATCGAGACCAATGTGTGTAAATGGAGGATCCATAGAAGTACGGTCTTCTGGAAGTTCAGCCATAAGCTGGCTCTCACACTTTCTGCGAAGTTTTCTACATGTCACACATTGAAAAATAACTTTGTTGACCAATTTTCTGCAATTAATAATCCACAAGCCAGCATTTCTGACACTTGCTTCAGTCAGGGTTCGCCCTTGATGATGTATTCTTTCATGGTAGTGTCTGACTACTAAAAGGGCTACATGACTATTTGCAGGCAGAATAATAGGATTTTTTAAGCTGTTCTTGATTTTAGCTCTTTGAAGTCTACCTCCAACACGTAGAAGACCTCTGGTATCCATAACTGGACATAGATCTTTAAGGATACTATGTCTAGGTAGATATTGTTGCTTTTCTATGCATCTGAATTCTTCCTCGAATTCAGATCTCTGTGTAGATCTGTAGATCAGGGTTTCTGCTTTAACCATATCTATGGTTGTTAAAGCTGCTTTGTCTCTGAAAGTTGCAAAATGGATGAGTCTAGCAAGAGCTCGCTGAAGACTCAGCCACTGAGAAAACTTTGTAAATTTTCTGGCATCTAAATGAGGCAACCTTATACTGATTGTATTCACCAAGTTTATTTTGCAGCTGCTGATCTCTGGCAGACACTCAGGTAACTCAGAGAATGTTTCGGTTTTACCTTTGTTGTGATCAGGAACATCTAACTCCATCAGGAATTTTGGACCGGTCAGCCAAGTGGAAGACTGTACCTTTTGGGCTGAAGCTCCTCTTGTAGCAATATCAGCTGGATTTAGTTCAGAAGGAACATATTTCCATTGACTTTGTTGAGTACAAGAAAGAATTTTATTTACTCTGTTGGTTATGTACATTTTAAACCTCTTTGTAGTGTTTGTAAGGTATCCTAATACAACCATACTGTCAGTGTATAGTAATACTTTGTGGAATTTTGTTTCTACTTCCACACAAATGGTTTGAAGAAGTTGGGTAGCTAGCAAAGCAGCACACAGCTCTAATCTGGGTATTGTTTGTTTGGGTGCTACCTTTGCTTTGGCCATAATAAATCCTGTATGCGTCTCGGTGTTATTTTTAGCTCTCAGATACGCTACTGCGGCAATTGCTATTTCAGAGGCATCACAAAAAATGTGTAGCTCATAAACGGTATTTGGTCCAGGTTCTACAGGAACATACTGTCTGGGCACAGTAAGGTGTTCAATGTTTTTGATCTGAGACGCCCAGGCCTTCCATGCTAAATCCAGGGCTGGGGGAAGATTTTCATCCCAGTCTTTAACTTGATTTATTATCTCTCTAAAGATGTTTCTGGCCACTATAAGCACTGGTGCTACAATACCCAAGGGGTCATAAACACTATTGATCGAAGAGAGTACTTTTCTCTTTGTAGTCTGAAGTTCAAGTTTGGGAACTCTGATTGAGAGTCTATCAGTGAAGACATTCCACAGAATACCAAGGCTACTCTGTGTACGCTTGTCTTCAAAGATTGTTGTGACATCCTTTTCGACAAGCTCTTCTTTAGGAAAAGTCTCTAAAACTTCTCTGCTATTAGAGACTACTTTATGAAGCTTTATCTTAGCCAAGCTTAGCACAGACTGTACCTCTTTAACAATTCGGCTGGCTTCTTGTGCTGAGTCGAAGGAAATCAGTAAGTCATCTACATAAAAGTTCGTGTTGATTGCACGATAAGCCTCTATACTACACTGATCTTTATATGTCTCTGCAGTCTTTTTTAGACAGTAATTGGCTACCGCTGGGCTGGGAGTATTCCCGAAAACATGTACTCTCATACGGAACTCAGTGATATCTTCCAAGGTTTCCGTGTTCTGGAACCACAGGAACTTTAGGAAGCGGCGATGTTCTGGCTTAACCAAGAAAGCATAGAACATTTTGTGTATGTCTGCTGTCACAGCTATTTTCCTTTCTCTAAACTTTAGAAGTGCTCCTAGTAAACTGTTAAGCAAGTCTGGTCCTTTAAGAAGAACATCATTAAGTGAGATGTTTTGTACCTTTGCACTTGAGTCGAAAACTATTCTCACCTTTTCTGGCTTTTGTGGGTGAGTTACCTTATGGTATGGCAAGAACCAATGCTCTTGGGGTTTACTGCACAAAGGAACTCTTTCAGCATAGTTGCTTGTAAACAGATCTTCAATGAACTGTACAATTTGTTCCTTCAAAGTGGGATCTTTGAGCATTCTATTTCTCAAAGCAAAAAGCCTTTTTTCTGCAAGATGACGGTTGTTAGGCAAAATTGGTCGGTCTTCTCTAAAGGGAAGAGGTGCCATCCAGCTCCCTTCACTATCTTGGACTGTCTCTAAATTCATTATGTCCAGGAACTTTCTTTCCTCACGGGAAAAGGCTATGTCTTCATCTCTTACTGAAGTTTCAAAAATGGAGCCGTAGTCTGGGATAATACCAAGGCAACACACCTTAATGTGGCTTAAGCAACTTTGTAGTTGTGTGGGTCGTGAATTTGGAAATTGGCTATTTCCTGTAAGATTTAACGCTGCTGGCGGGCTCTTGCTATGGACGCACACAGGTCCAATAACTGTCCATCCAAGTGGCAGTTTTTGTGCTATTGGTGCACCTGGAGGTCCACTTACTTGTTTCAAGACCTGGAACAGCTCTGGGCAATCTGAGCCTATCAGTAGGGAAATTTCAGCATCTTTGTCCAATGCAGGAATTTCTTTTGCTATAGCTTTTAGGTGTGCATGGCTTTCAGCTACAGCCTTGGTTGCTATTTGGTTCTTGTTCCTAGGGATAGAAGAGCACTCTATTAAAGGAGGCAGTTTAATGTACCTTTTGCCATTGCAAGGCGAAATCATGAACTCCGTTGCCACTCTACCCTGCATTTGTTGCTGTCCAGTGCAGGTAGATATGGTATATTCAAGAATCTTGGCTTTGACCGCAAAGGTATTGAAGAACTCTGGTGTGGCCAAGGATGCGTCACTCTGTGAGTCTAGGGCAATATAAAGTCTTTTTTTAAAGTGAGGTTTGTCTTCTGGGAAAACTTCAGCTAGACAAATCGGATGGCATATCCTAATCTGCGTTGAGTCCTGGCATAGCTTTGTACATGCCACAACTGACTCTGCTTCTGAAGTAGGTTTAGCTGCCTTTTCTGAAGCCTCACTTTTAGGACCCTCTGATTTCTTCTTAAGTTTAGGTGACACTGAAGGTGATTTGAAATGGTGCATTGCTGAGCAATGACGCGGGCTACCGCATTCAGCACATTTTACTTCTATTTTGCAGTTTCTAGCAAAGTGAACCTTTGAACCACAGCATCGAAAGCAGACTTTTGCTTTAGCTGCTATCTCCAGCCTTTCGTTGTAAGGCCTTTTTGAGAACTCTTTACAATCTGCAAGGCTATGTGGTTTATTATGAATGGGACATGGAATTTCTTTAGTCTCTTGTGTTTTATTCGACTTAAACTGAGTGACCTCAGTGGATTTAACTACAACTGTGGCCTTCCCCATTTCCTTGATAGGAATTTTGTCTTCCTTTACAGTCTTCTCTGAGCGCATGTTTTGGTAAAGGGTTGGGAACCCAGTCTGCGGGTCATTCCTTTCCTTAGCAGCTCTTGTCACAAAGTTCACAAGGTAACTGAAGGGTGGGTAGCATTGCATGTTGAGTTCCTTATAAGAAAACACCTCTCTTCCCCACCTCTCCTGGAGCTGAAAGGGTAGTTTTTGGAGCACCTGTCGCTGTGTGATGTATTGATCTAAACAGGCTAGACCAGGTAACTCTGGATTACATTTCGCAGACTGAAGTTCAACTAAAAGATCACTTAAGTCCCAAAGTTGACGGTAGTCCTTTGACTTGAGGATTGGGAACTTATAAAGCCGATTTAGTAACGATGCTTCTATTTCTGTTGATGCACCACATCGCTCTTCTAATCTATTCCACGCTGTCTGCAACGCCTTAACTGGATCTGACACGTAGGCCGCGTAGATTCTCTGGACCTGAAGGGATGAGTTGGGGCCCAACCATGCCATGAGTAAGGTGAGCTCCTCATCTGCTTGCAGTTTCAAATCTCTAATGGCTCTCTGAAAAATTACCTTCCATAAGATAAAGTCTTCAGGAAGGTCTGAGAATTTCTGGACTCCCTTGTCTCTAAGGTCCTTCCTGGGAGTTTTAAGCATGAATGGTGAACAAGACTCCATGAAGGTGGGAATCATCTCTGCAGGCTGGAAGAAGTGTGGACTCCCTTTAGTTGGCAAATCAGCTTGACTGGCAGGCAAGTCCGTAGATTCTCTAGGCCTGTAAGTCTTGGGGGCTTCAGCAGCCGGGGCTTGCTGAAAGGCCACACTAGCATGGCTGGGAATTTGGCTCCCCGCCATGGGCTTCTGGTCTCCAAAGGGTTCATTGAGTGCCATATTTATAGGTAGACAGTCACGATGGATGATCTTTTCTTTGTAGACAGAATTTTCTGTAGGCTGAGGCCATGGAACGGCAAGCAATTGTGTCTTGCTAGCATCTAAGTTAGGAGGTGACTTGACCACAGGGTCTTGTGGGGAGCTCTCATCCACAAGGAACAAGGTAGATATCCTGTCTCTAGGCTCCTGTGTAGGAAGCAACCTCACATTTTCTTCACTGAGATCATCCTGGAAGCTCTTGGCTAAAATCCTGGCCTTTATGGACAGTTTTGAAGCCTCCTTAGCCTTGAGAAGAAGTTTCTTTTCATTTTGAATAGCAAGTTTTTGCCTTTCCTGTTCTGCTTTGAGGGCAGCTTCTTGCTCTTCTAAATCAATCTCTTGATGAAAAAGGGTCAGTTCTTCACTGGCCATTGCTGCCTCTGCTTCGGCATGCAATATTTCAGCCTTTAATTTCATCCTTTCTACTTTGAATTGTTGGGCTACCATAGACGAACTCCAGCTAGCATGGGAGGAAGAACTGCCACTACCACTTTTACTGGAGCGGGAACTATGCCTGTGGGAAGAAGACCTGCTGGTGTGACAGGTTTTTGAGCTCTTTGTACTTTGAGGCTTCCCTGGGTATATTCCTCTGCTGGACTTAGCACTGCCGGCAGGGGACCTTTCACTCTCATTATTAAGCTCTAAGCTCTGCAGCCGGAACTTGACTGTGTCCAAAACTGCACTATATTCTTTTTCTTTGTCCGCGACTTCTTCCAGGAACTGTTTTAGCCTGGATTCTGCATCGGGATTGTTCATGGTTTGAAGTGTTTGGATCCTTTTATTCACCACTTCTTTCCACTTTAGGAAACTGGATTGCTGGGCAAGCTCTCTTCTTTGCATGTCTTCTGAGTCGCAGACTGCTGACAGCAAGGACATGGCATGTTGCAAACTCTTCCAAGCTTTCAGTTCTTTCACGCTTAAGTGTCTTTCCTCTTTTGACAGCAGTTCTAAGGCCTTTTCAGTCGGGTGTCTGTCCCTAAGAGAACGAGTGTCGTGTGTGTGTCCATGTGCTAGTTCTTCAGAAAGCCTATCCATTCTGGCTGGTCCTAGTTGCCAACGCAACAACTCAGCAAGGATGAAGAGGACAAACGGTGTAGTGCTGATTTTACTTACAGCCTGCTACTGCTCCGCTTTCCTACTGTCACCACTCTTATGCTACTTCAACACAGCCAGACCTGGAGTCGGTTAAAGAGTCTTCTAGCTCCTTTCTTCAGGCTTGCAACGTGAACAAACATAAAACACACATTAATCTCTTCATAAAACTCTATCCATATACTTGAATGGAAAAAGTTCTCTCTAAAATGGCTGCTGATAATGTGCTCAGAACTCTGCAAGAAGAAGTAGAACTAAAATGGCCTCCGACCATGTGCTCAAAACTCTGCAGGAAGAAATAGCTCCAAAATGGCCGCCCACCATGTGCTCAGGACTCTGCAAGAAGAAATGGCTCCAAAATGGCCGCCCACCATGTGCTCTGGACTCTGCAAGAAGAAATGGCTCCAAAATGGCCGCCCACCATGTGCTCTGGACTCTGCAAGAAGAAATGGCTCCAAAATGGCCGCCCACCATGTGCTCTGGACTCTGCAAGAAGAAATGGCTCCAAAATGGCCGCCAACCTTGTGCTCTGGACTCTGCAAGAAGAAATGGCTCCAAAATGGCCGCCAACCTTTTCCCCTTTTATAACCACAGAGTCTTCTTCTCCTTCTATGCAAATCTTGGGATCTTGCTTCAATGCAGGGCCTTGCACTTGGACTCTCTTTGACAGGCCGGAAGCGGCAATGGCCGCCAGGATTTCTTACACTATGAAGACACACCCAACTAAAGGTGGTGGCAGGTTTTGGGTGTGCAACGCCAGTACCCTGGTGAGAACAAGCCGTGATACCCAAAAAGATCTGAAACTAGATGTAAAGTTCAAAAAAGGGGGAAAATTTAATTTAAAGGACAAAAATAAAAGGTCTTCTCCTCCCCAGCTCTAAACCAAAGATACTTTACAGTTCAGCTTTCTTCCAGACGACATCTTTCTGGGTCCGATGTAGTTTGTTCTCCTTACTCAATGGAGCTGGTGCAGGGTCTTTCAGCTCCTAAATTCTTCTATTTTCTATGCTAATGGTAACTGATTTGGCTAAGTGGTGTAAGAAATGCCCTTTCCGGCTGTCTGGGCCTGCTTGCCACCAAAAGACAGCTCTCTGCTCGCTCTCAGAGAAACTGCTCCAACTAAAAACCTCTAGCTACAGCACAGCCTGCTGGGAAAGGGCAAACCAAACCTAGAAAAGATGCAGGGGAAACCTACAGCTCCTCCCATAAACTAATACAAAGAACTTTTCTACACTAAAATAATCTATGGCCTGAACCAACACAAAGGAAAATGCAGGGGGAAATTCAAACAGTCCTGGCAGGACATCACAATAGCAATTTATAAAATTTTGAGATATTCTTTTTCCCTTTGTCTAATATAATCAAATCTAAATCTGTCTTTTTTATGGTTATTCCAAATTGTTTTTTATCTATTTTATATCTTTCTAATAGTTGATAATATAAAAACCAGTTTAAGATAAGTCCTTCTCTGTTTAGCTCCTCTCTTGTTTTTAATATCAATTTTCCATCTGCCATTTTCAAAATATCTTTATATTTAACCCAATCTTTTCCTTCTATTTTGCCTCTTTTTAATATCGCTTCCTGTGGAGATGCCCAATCTGGTAGTTCCCTGTATAATTTTTCCTTGTAAATTATCCAAACTTGCCATAATGCTTTCCTTAATATGTGATCCTTAAATTCCTTATTTAATTCTACTTTACCCCACCACATATAAGCATGCCACCCGTATCTTAAATTAAAGCCCTCTAAATTTAACAATTTTTCGTCTTTCAATTCTATCCAAGTACTAACCCATTCCAGACAGCTAGCATAAAAATATAATTTTAAATTTGGGATCCCTAATCCTCCTCTATCTTTATCATCTGTCAATATTGTCCATTTTATTCTTGCTTTTCTTCTTGCCCACACAAATTTTTTTAGATCTTTTTCCCATGTTGTAAAAATGTTCTTGTTATAGATTATTGGTAAATTTTGGAACAAAAATAATATTTTAGGTAATACACACATTTTTATTATTGCTATTTTCCCCAATAATGATAATTGTAGTTTAGACCATTTTTCCATATTTCTTTTAATCTTTTGCCAACCTAATCTATAATTATTATCAAATAATTCACTATTCTTTTTTGTAATATATATTCCTAAATACTTTACCTTTTTTTGAACCTTAATTCCTACTTTTTTTTGCAGACTATCTTGTTTATTTTTCATCATGTTACTTGTAATCATTGCCGATTTTTCTTTGTTTGTTTTTAAACCCGCATATGCTCTGAATTCATTTATTATTTTTAGAGTTTTATCTACATTTTCTAAACTATCATCACATCATCTGCGTATGCTCTAATCCTAATTTCCTTTCCTTTAAATTTACATCCTTGTATTGATTCTTCTGCCTTATTTTATTACATAATATTTCTAAACACATTATAAACAATAATGGTGATAGTGGGCACCCTTGTCTTGTTCCTTTGTTAATTTCACATTTTTTGTTCTAATTCCATTGACTATTATTCTTGCTGATTGCTCTTTGTAAATTTCTTCTATCCACTTTACCATATTAATTCCTAAGTCCAATTTTTTAATTAATTTCAACATAAACTTCCAATTCAAATTATCAAATGCCTTTTCTACAATTAAGAATATCATTGCTATTTCTTTGCTTGGATTTTTTTCATAATACTCATTTAAATCTATTATTATTCTTATATTTTGTTTAGCTTATCTCCCAGGGAGGAATCTGCATTGATCTTCATTTATCCATTGTTTTAATACTGTTTTTAGTCTTTCTGCTAGGATTACTGTAAATAATTTGTAATCTGTATTTAATAATGATATAGGTCTATAATTTTGTGGGTATTTTAAATCCTTTCCTTCTTTTGTTATGAGAATTATATTTGCTTCTTTCCATGTATTAGGTACCCCCTCTATTAATATATTATTAAATACTTTTTCTAAATGTTCCAATAGTTCTTCCTCAAATATTTTATAAAAATTTAGAGAGAATCCATCTAGTCCTGGGGCTTTCCCTTTTTTTCCTTTCTTTATCGCTTCCTTTATCTCATCCTTCGTTATCTTTTGGTTTATTCATTATATTTAATTCATTTATTCTATTTATTCATTTCAATTAATTCATTTATTTTATTTATTCATTTCATTTAGTCCATTTATTTTATTTTATTTTATTTATAAATTTGATTTAATTCATTTATTAATTTCATTTCATTTATTTATTTTATCGTATTTATAAATTTCATTTAAGTATTTTATTTATTTATTTATTTATTTTTATTTATAAATTTCATTTAATTCATTTATTAATTTAATTTATTTTATTTATTTTATCGTATTTATAAATTTCATTTAATTATTTTATCTATTCATTTCATTTAGTTCATTTATTTTATTTATAAATTCTATTTAATTCATTTATTAATTTCATTTCATTTATTTATTTTATTTATTCATTTCATTTAGTTTGTTTATTTTATTTTATTTATAAATTTCATTTAATTCGTTTTTTTAAATTTATTCATTTCATTTTATTCATTCATTTAATTTTATTTATTAATTTTATTTAATTAAAACCATCCCTGGTTTGGACTAAGGTCCAAAACACACCGCAGAAACAATCCGATTTGAAATCGCTTTAACTCCACATTTGATAGCTCAGTGCTTTGGAATCCTGGGAATTGTAGTTTATCCTTATCTGATGGAGAAGGCTAACAAAACTACGGTTCCCATAATTCTCTAGCATTGAACCAGGTCAGTTAAACTGGATTATTCCTTATGTGCAGATTGCAGAGCATTACATACACAAGCAGGCAAAGCACCTGCTGTGATAAATGGACAACTTCCACAACTACCGGGAGTGCTTTTTTCTAAACGAATTTTTAGCATTATTACGCAAACGAGGTTCGAATTCGCAACCGTCCCGCATCGCCGGTCGCTCACCAGCTGCACCAACACGTTGTTTTTCCCGTAAAGGAGTGTCGCCCGCGAATTTTGGTGGAGCGATTCAACGTAGTCTCTGGCCGACAGAGACGGACGGTCATCCATGCTGCCGCTCAAATGTCTTTTCTGGATCTGGGGGGTTAATTAAACAGGGTTAATGGGTCTAAAGGTCTCGTTTTTGTCCTGTCTTTTCCGCGTCCCTCCGTCTGCCACTGGACGTACGCAGAGCACCGGACGCTTGGTGGGGGAGTCCTGGCGGCAATGGGAGCTGTGGATCCGGTGGCGCTGGACGAGTTCATCAGCCGAAGGGTCGGTCCAGAAATAGTCAGAGGTCTTCATCTTGGTGTATTCGAGGGCACAAGGGCTGACTAAGGGGAGAAGATGGACACGGGTCAGGAAAACGAGGGACAATGGGAGGGAAGGAGAGAAGGAAGAAAGGAAGGAGAGAGAGAAGAATGGAAGGAGAGAGAAGGAAGGAAGGAGAGGGAGAAGAATGGAAGGAGGAGAAAGGAAGACGAGAAAGAAGAATGGAAGGAGAAGGAGAAGAACGAAAGGAGAAGGAAAAGAATGGAAAGAGAGAGATAAGGATGGGAGAGAGGGAGAAGGAAGGAAGGAGAAAGAATGGAAGGAGAAGGAGAAGAACGAAAGGAGTGGGAGAAGAAAGGAAGGAGAGAGAGAAGAATTGAAGAAGAAAAAGAAAGTAAGAGATAGTAGAATGGAAGGAGAAGAAAGGAAGGGGATAGAAGACTGGAAGGAGATGGAGAAGAATGGAAGGAGAGAGAAGAATGGAAGGTGATGCATGGAAAAAAGAGATAGAGGAATGGAAGGAGATGGAGAAGAAAGGAAGGAGATGGAGAAGAAAGGAAGAAGGGAGAAGAATGGAAGGAGGAGAAAGAAAGAAGAGATAGAATGAAAAGAGAACAATGGAAGATGAGGGGAAAGGAAAGAAGGAGAGGGACAAGAATGGAAGGAGAGGGACAAGAAAAGAAGGAGAATGGTAGGAGAAGAAAGGAAGAATGGAAGGTGAAGCAAGGAAAAAGAGATAAAAGAATGGAAGGAGAGGTAGAAGAAATGAAGGAGATAGAGAAGAAAGAAAGAAGGGAAAAAATGGAAGGAGGAGAAAGGAAGAAGAGAGAAGAATGGAAGGAGAAGGAGAAGGAGAAGAAGGGAAGGAGAAGAAGAGAAAGGAACGGAAGGCAAAGAAAGGAAGAAGAGTTAGAAGAATAGAAGGAGGAGAACGAGAAGAAAGGAAGGAGAAGGATGTCAAAGGAAGGAGAGATAGAAGAAGGGAAGGCAAGAGAGAGGAATGGGAGGGAGAGAGAAGAAAGAAAGGAGAGATAGAAGAATGGAAGGAGAAGAAATAAAGGGGAGATAGAAGAATGGAAGGAGAAGAATGGAGGGTTAGAAGAAAGGAAGGAGAAGAAAGAAAGGAGACATAAGAATGGAAGGAGAAGAAAGAAAGGAGACATATAAGAATGGAAGGAGAAGAAAGAAAGGAGGGATAGAAGAAAGGAATAAAGAAAGGATAGAAGAATGGAAGGAGAAGAAAGGAAGGAGGGATAGAAGAAAGGAAGGAGAAGAAAGAAAGGAGAGATAGAAGAATGGAAGGAGGAGAAAGAAAGGAGATATAGAAGAAAGGAAGGAGAAGAAAGAAAGGAGGGATAGAAGAATGGAAGGAGAAGAAAAAATGAGAGATAGAAGAATGGAAGGAGAAGAAAGAAAGGCAGGATAGAAGAAAGGAAGGAGAAGAAAGAAAGGAAGGAGGGATAGAAGAAAGGAAGGAGAAGAAAGAAAGAAGATATAAGAATGAAAGGAGAAGAAAGGAAGGATAGGAAAGGAAGAAGAAAGAAAGGAGGGATAGAAGAAAGGAATAAAGAAAGGATAGAAGAATGGAAGGAGGAGAAAGAAAGGAGATATAGAAGAAAGGAAGGAGAAGAAAGAAAGGAGAGCTATAAGAATGGAAGGAGGAGAAAGAAAGGATATAGAAGAAAGGAAGAAGAAGAAAGAAAGGAGGGATAGAAGAATGGAAGGAGAAGAAAAAAGGAGAGATAGAAGAATGGAAGGAGAAGAAAGAAAGGCGGGATAGACAGGAAGGAGAAGAAAGAAAGGAGGGATAGAAGAATGGAAGAAAAAAGGAGAGATAGAAGAATGGAAGAAGAAGAAAGAAAGGCGGGATAGAAGACAGGAAGGAAAAGAAAGAAAGGAGGGATAGAAGAAAGGAAGGAGAAGAAAAAAAGGAGGGATAGAAGAATGGAAGAAGAAAGAAAGGAGGGATAGAAGAATGGAAGGAGAAGAAAGAAAGGAGCGATAGAAGAATGGAAAGAGAAGAAAGGAGAGATAGAAGAATGGAAGGACAAGAAAGAAAGGAGGGATAGAAGAATGGAAGAAGAAAGAAAGGAGGGATAGAAGAATGGAAGGAGAAGAAAGAAAGGAGACATAAGAATGGAAGAAGAAGAAAGAAAGGAAACGTATATGAATGGAAGGAGAAGAAAGAAAGGAGGGATAGAAGAAAGGAATAAAGAAAGGATAGAAGAATGGAAGGAGAAGAAAGGAAGGAGGGATTGAAAGGTAGAAGAAAGAAAGTAAGAGATAGAAGAATGGAAGGAGAAGAAAGGAAGGAGAAGAAGAAGAGAAGTAGAGGGAGAAGAAAAGAAGAGGAAGCCAAAGCTCTGAAGCTATTTTGAAGCGACATGCCTCTTATACGTAAAGGATTGGATCATACTAAAGGATGATGATCTATTAAATCTAGAAAATGTTAATCTGGGATTTGGATGGTATGCTGACTTCTTCTATGACAAGGAAGCGGTGAACCGAGACTTCAATTATCATTTCCTAAGAAGGCCATTGCTAAGAGTGTGGAAAAAAATATAAGAGATCAATTTATACTAAGATGCCTTTTTGGGCCTCCCCTCATGAGGCCTTTTTCAAATACAACCCTAGAGAAGAAAGCTGGCTCCAATATAAAGATTGAGTCTCTCTAGTAAACAATGTTTGCGAGTTCAAAACTTGGGAACAGCTTTCAAATCAAGGGAATGATTTATCATGGTTCTTCTATAGACAATTACGGGTCTAAAAAACATTGGGGTATAGGTAAAACAGATGCTGTATTAGAACAAGAATTACTATCAGATAAAGAGGCCCCTATCTCGAGACTGTATAAATGTATTCTCCGATACCAGATGGAGGAAGAGACAATTAAAGACAACATGATTAAATGGTATAGAAATTTTGAATTTGTAATTACACTAGATCAATGGGAATTCACCTGGAAAAAAAAGACTAAAATACACCTGTAGTCAGAGTATTAAAGAAAATTTCTATAAGATCTTCTTCCGCTGGTATCTGACTCCAGAGAAAATTAGTAAAAAATGTAGTGGACATAGAATCATAGAATCATAGAGTTGGAAAAGACCGCAAGGGCCATCCAGTCCAACCCCATTCTGCCATGCAGGAAATCCAGATCAAAGCATCCCGACAAATGGCAATCTAGTCTCTGCCAAAAGACCTCCAAGGAGGGAGACTCCACTACACTCCAAGGAAGGAGTGTGTTCCACTGTCGAACAGCCCTTACTGTCAGGAAGTTCCAGCTAATGTTGAGGTGGAATCTCTTTCCTGCAGCTTGCATCCATTGCTCCAGGTCCTAGTCTCTGGAGCAGCAGAAAACAAGCTTGCTCCCTCCTCAATATGACATCCCTTCAAATATTTAAACAGGGCTATCATATCACCTCTTAACCTTCTCTTCTCCAGACTAAACATCTCCAGGTCCCTAAGTTGTTCCTCATAGGGCTTGGCTTCCAGACCCTTCACCATCTTAGTCACCCTCTGGACACGCTCCAGTTGCTCAATGTCCTTTTTGAATTGTGGCGCCCAGAACTGGACACAATATTTCAGATGGAGCCTGACCAGAGCAGAATAGAGTGGCACTATTACTTACCTGGATCTAGACACTATACTTCTATTGATGCAGCCTAAAATCGCATTGGCCTTGTTAGCTGCCGCATCACGCTGTTGACTCATGTTCAACTTGTGGTCTACTTGGACTCCCAGATCCCTTTCACATGTACTTTAATTGAGTCAGGAGTCCCCCATCCTATATCTGTGCATTTCATTTTTCTGCCCTAAGAGCAGTACCTTACATTTCTCTGTGTTGAATTTCATTTTGTTAGCTTTGGCCCAGCTTTCTAGTCTATTCATGCCATTTTGAATACTGATCCTGTCCTCTGGAGTATTAGCTACTCCTCCTAATTTGGTGTCATCTGCAAATTTGATAAGTATGCTCCCAATTCTGTCATTCAGGTCATTGATAAAGATGTTGAATAGCACTGGGCCCAGGACAGAGCCCTGTGGGACCCCACTGGTCACTTCTCTGCAGGATGAAAAGGAGCCATTGTTGACCATCCTTTGGGTTCGGCCGGTCAACCAATTACAAATCCATGTAACAGTTGCCTTGTCTAGCCCACACTTTACAAGCTTGTTTGCAAGAATGTCATGGGGAACCTTGTCAAAGGCCTTACTGAAATCAAGATATACTATATCCACAGCATTCCCTTCATCTACCAAGCTGGTAATTTTATCAAAGAAAGAGATCAGATTTGTCTGGCATGAGTTGTTTCTCTGAAACCCATGTTGACTTTTTGTGATTGTGGCATTGCTTTCTATCTGCTGGGGATGTTTTGACTTGGATTTCCTGCATGGCAGGGGGTTGGACTGGATGGCCCTTGCGGTCTCTTCCAACTCTATGATTCTATATGTTCACAGACTCTCTGTTTAATGATCTGCTCCAGAATCTTTCCTGGTATTGATGTCAGACTAACTGGACGATAATTGTTGGGATCCTCTTTCTTCCCCTTTTTGAAGATGGGGACAACGTTGGCCCTCCTCCAGTCTTCTGGGACTTCTCCTGTTCTCCAGGAGTTCTCAAAGACTGTTATTGCCAATGGCTCCGATATTACATTTGCCAGTTCTTTTAGTACCCTTGGATGGAGTTCATCTGGTCCTGGAGACTTATATTCGTTTAGATTAACAAGGTATTCCTCTACTATCTCCTTACTTATTCTGTGCTGAAATTCCCCTATTCTGTCCTCTGCTCCATTATCCTCAGGTTGAGCACCCTTTCCCTTTTCTGAGAAGACTGAGGCAAAGAAGGTGTTGAGTAATTCTGCCTTTTCTCTGTCTTCTGTTAGCATTTTGCCATCTTCTCCACGCAGTGGCCCTTCCGTTTCCTTCTTCTTCCTTTTGCTGTGGACATATCCATAAAAGCCCTTTTTATTGTTCTTAACCTCTCTAGCAAGCCTGAGTTCATTCTGCGCTTTAGCTTTTCTGACCTTATCTCTACACATGCCTGCTATTTGTTTGAATTCCTCTTTGGTGATTTCCCCATTTTTCCATTTCTTATACATGTTCCATTTAAAACTTAGCTCAGTTGAAAGTTCCTTAGTCATCCATCCTGGTTTCTTGAGACACCTCTCATTTTTCTTCCTCACTGGAACTGTTTGAAATTGTGCCTTCAGTATCTCTCTTTTGAGAAACTCCCATCTGTCCTGAACTCCCTTCCCTTTTAGTATTTCTGACCATGGGATCAACCCCAGTATTTCTCTAAGTTTACTAAAATCCACTCTCCTAAAGTCTAGGATGCGTATTTGACTATGCCTGGCTTCTCCTTTCCACTGTATTACAAACTCCAGGAGAACATGGTCACTTCCACCTAAGGATCCCACCACTTGCACCCCGTTAACCAAGTCATCTTTGTTGGTTAGGATCAGATCCAAAATAGCTGACCCCCTTGTTGCCTCTTCCACCTTTTGGACCATGAAATAGTCTTCCAGGCAAGTGAGGAATTTGCTAGACCTTGAGGATTTGGCTGAGTTTGCCTTCCAGCAAATATCAGGATAGTTGAAGTCCCCCATCACTACTACATCTCTCCTTTCTGAGTGTGTGGTTATCTGTTCTAGAAAGGCATCATCCAATTCCTCCGTCTGACTTGGGGGTCTGTAGTAGACTCCCACCGTAACATCCTTGTTGTTTCCCTCCCCTTTGATTCTTATCCAGATGCTCTCCACCTGGCTTCCATGATTGATGTCCTGGATCTCTTCACTGGCGTAAATGTCCCTGACATATAGGGCTATTCCTCCTCCTTTCTTTTTGGCCTGTTTCTCTTAAAAAGGTTATAGCCTTCTATTTCTACATTCCAATCATGAGACTCATCCCACCAGGTTTCAGTGAGGCCAATTATATCATATTTGCTTTGCTGTACTAGGAGTTCATCTTGCTTATTTCCCACGCTGTGAAAAGGCAATACAATTTTAATAATATATTATTGGAAGGAATACCTGAAACATGGAAGGAAGCAAATATTACTCTCATACCAAAAGAAGGGAAAGATCCAAAATACCCACAGAATTATAGACCTATATCATTATTAAATACAGACTACAAAATATTTACCACAATCTTAGCAGAAAGATTAAAAATAATTGAGTACTGATTGGATAAATAACTGATTGGATAAATAAAGACCAATGTGGATTCCTTCCAGGTAGACAAGCTAAACAAAATATAAGAATTATAATTGATCTAATCGAATATTATGAAAAAATCCAAGCAAAGATGTGGCAATGATTTTTTTAGATGCAGAAAAAGCATTTGACAACCTGAATTGGGAATTCTTGATAAAATTAATTAAAAAATTGGAGTTAGGGGGAAATAAAGTAAAGTGGATAGAAGAAATATACAAAAAACAAACAGCAAAAATATTAGTAAATGGAATAAGGACAAAAGATTGTCAAATAAATAAAAGTACTAGGCAAGGGTGTCCATTATCTCCACTACTATTTATATTATGTTTAGAAATATTATGTAACGAAATTAAGACAAATAAGACAATACAAGGATATAAATTTAAAGGGCATGAAATAAGGATCAAAGCATTTGCAGATGATATAATGTTGGTGATGGAAAACCCTTTAATAAATATACCCAAAACCATGAAAATAATAAATGAATTTGGTGAACAAGCAGGTCTAAAAATAAACAAAGAAAAATCAGCTATGATTACTTGCAATATGACTAAAAAAAAAACCAGGACACTCTACAAGAACTAGTCGGAATTAGAATTCAAAAAAAAGTTAAATATTTAGGAATATATATCACAAAGAAAAATAATGAATTATTTGACAATAATTATAAAATAGGTTGGCAGGAAATAAGGAAAAATTTGGAGAAATGGTCAAAACTACAATTATCATTATTGGGAAAAATAGCCCTAATAAAAATGTCAGTTTTACCCAAAATTTTATTTTTATTTCAAAATATACCAATAATATACAATAAAAAAATCTTCACGACATGGGAAAAAGACTTAAAAAAGTTCGTGTGGGCAAGGAGGAAGGCAAGAATCAAATGGACAACAATGATGGATAGTAAGGAAAGAGGTGGCCTAGGGATCCCAAATTTAAAATTATATTTTGAAGCTTGCTGTTTAGATTGGATTACTAGTTGGACAGAATTGAAGGACGAAGACTTATTAAATTTGGAAGGTTTTAATTTGAGATATGGTTGGCATGCATATCTGTGGTGGGACAAAGTTGATTTAAATAGAGAATTTAAAGACCATATTTTAAGAAAAACACTTTGGCAAGTTTGGAACTTATATAAGGAAAAATTATATAGAGCAATACCAGTTTGGGCGTCACCACATGAAGCAATATTAAAAAGAGGTAAATTAGAGGGAAAGGAGTGGATAAAATATAAGGATATCTTGAAATTGTTAGATGGAAAGCTAATTTTAAAGACAAGAGAAGAAATATGCAAGGACGGATTAAACATAAATTGGTATCTATATTATCAGTTAAGAATGAGATACAGAATAGATGAAAAACAATTTGGAATAACCCCAAATAAAACAGAATTAGATTAGATAATATCAGACAAAGGAAAAAAGAAAATATCTAAATTCTATAAACTATTATTAAAGCTAGAATTGGAACAGGAACAAATTAAACATCATATGATAAAATGGGCGCAAAATTTAGGTAAGAATATTCAATTGGAGAAATGGGAAAGAGCGTGGGGGCAAGATCTCAAATTCACCTTATGTGCAGATATTAAGGAGAATTACTATAAAATGCTATACAGATGGCATATAACACCAAACAGATTGGCAAAAATTTACAAAAATGAAAAAAGTGAATGTTGGAAGTGTGGAAAAAGTGTAGGTAGTCTATTTCACATGTGGTGGACATGTCCCAAGGTGCACAAATTTTGGATAGAAGTACATAAAAGAATAACCAAAATACTGGAATTAGATTTTACAATGACACCTGAATTATTTCTATTAAACATAGTGGAAAATAAAGAAATCAGGAAAAAATTAAACCCCTATTATACTTAATTACAGCGGCCAGAATTATACTAGCCAAATTTTGGAGAAGTAATGAAATACCAGAGATAGAAAATTGGATGGAGAAAAGTCTAGAAGTGATAGAGATGGAAAATTTGACAAGGAAACTGAAAGAGGACACTAATGAAGAAGAAGATCAGATCTGGGAAAATTTGAAAAAAATGTATATTATGGGGAAAGTTAGATAGTGTAAGTGTTTTATGTAGGGTAGATGATAGTGGGAAGATGATAAAAATCATCCTGTTATCTGATAAGCGGAATAGAAATATACAATGTACAATCTTTGACGACCAAGCTGGAGAGTGGTTGGTACAAGTGAGGCAAAGGAGTGGAATGTTATTTTTTCTTTTTGAGGAAAGTAGATGTTATAGCTGATATAAGGAACAAAGTGATTAGAATAGTAAGGGGGGGTGGGCTTGAAGGGGAAGAAGTGAAAAGACAACATGGCATGTATTAAGATATTGTTTGCTCCTTTTAATTTGTAAAAAATTTTTCAATAAAGATTAAAAAAAAAAGAAAAGGCAATGCAATTTTGGAAGATGATATAGTTTGAAATAAAAAAAATTGTGAATATCAAGCTCAAGTTCTCTCCTGATGTATTTCTACTTGATGTAATAGACTTTGAGTTGGGAAAAAATGTGGTAAAATATTCTATTACATGTTGTCAGCTGCAAGAATAATATATGCCCAGAACTGGAAATCAAAGATAATCCCTTCCAAAGAAGAATGAAGCTATAAACTCCTAGATATGATGGAGATGGACAAGCTTTCAAGAGGAAGGAGAAGGTAGGTATATCTTTAATGCATCAAGCATCTTAAGCTTGGAAATTGAATAATTATTTTTGTTTTTATTATTATTATAATATATATATATATATATATATATATATATATATATGTGACTATATTAAAAAAGAAAAAAGAAAGGAAGGGGAAGCACAACAATGGAAAGGGAAGAAAGGAAGAAGAGAAAATAATGGAGCAAGAAGAAGGGAAGAAGAGATAGAAGAATGGAAGGTGAAGGAGAAGAACAGCAGAAGGAGGGTGAAGAAAGGAAGGAATAGGGACAAGAATGGAAGGAGAAGAAAGGAAGGAGAGATAGAAGAAGGGAAGGAGAGGGAGAAGAAAGGAAGGTGAGAGAGAGGGACTTTAGGAAACCCCGTATCCCGAACTTGTTAATTAATTACCGAGTAACGAAGCGAGGATTGGCCCGTCGACGGCGTCCATCATCAAGGCCTCCTTCTCATAGTATTTGCTGCAGGGGAAACGAGAGACAATTAAGATTAAAGCCATTAAGATCGGGTTTACGTCCTTTTGGTGGTGTTTCACGCCATTTTGCAATAATTAACTCGCCTGCAGTTTTCGACCAAATGGAGGACGATCTTGTCCAGGACCTTCTCGAAGAGCGCCGTCCGGATCCAAAGATGGCGGATGGCCTGCGGCGACAGGTTTGGCACTTTCTGGGCCTTCCGCGCATTTTCCTGGAGCACCAGTACTTGGTTTCGCCTGCAGAAAGGGAGACAAGGTTCAATTTGACGTGCACGGGTTTTGGACACGCACCGCTGCCATTGCCACCGCTTACGCATTTTCGACAATCTGTTCCAGGTCTTGGACCTTGCGGCAAAGCTCTTTGGCCGGAAGAAAGCTCTTCCCAACCTTTGTGAAGAGAGCGGCAATTTTGTTGCTGCGCAGGAAGCCAGCGGCGCGGCGCTTCAAGCCGTGGAGGATGCAGAATTCGACGGCGGCTGCAGGCAGGGGAAAAAGCGCCGTTACGGGTTGCGTCCGCTTCGTACAGAATTTCGGAATGTTCCGAAAAGTTCCGAAATTCATATTTTTCGCGGGAAGCGGAGGCGGCGGTGCAAAAATGTTCCCTGATTGTTGAGTTGTTATATAATATAATAAATATTATTTTATTAAATTATTAAATAATATTATTATATTTAATTATATATATATTATATATTTATATATAATAATGTATATAATAATTTGATATATATTATATATTATAATATATATATATATATATATATATATATATAATATTATATATATTATATATAATTATAATATATTTAATATATCATTATAATATATATATTATATTATATATAATTTTAACATATATAATAAATAAATAATAATAAAATTTTTATTTATATACCGCCCTTCCATCAGATCAGGGCGGTTTACAACAATTAAAATACATAAACAGTAGACATTAAAATCATACAGGAATTGCATAAACCATAAAAGCAAAAACAAAGAGCCCCAGGTTAGCCAAACCCATTGCCAGTGCGGCAGGGGGGGCATATGGGACCTTATTCAGGGAATGCTATCCTAAACAGGTATGTCTTCAAGTCCCGTCTAAATTGGGCCAGGGAGGTAGCTGAGCGGAGCTCTATGGGCAGCGTGTTCCAAAGGGCCGGGGCGGCGATGGAAAAAGTCCTCCTGGAAGTGGAGACGAATCTCGCCCCGGGAACCCTAAGTAGTTGCTGCCCAGATGTTCTGAGGGTGCAGGGCGGAATGTATGGGGAGAGGCGGTCCTTCAGGTATCCTGGGCCCAGGCCATTTAGGGCTTTATAGGTCATCACCAACACCTTATATTGCGCCCGGAAGCGAATGGGCAGCCAATGGAGATCTTTTAATACCGGTGTTATATGGCTGGCCCTGGACGTACCAGTGACCAGCCTGGCTGCCATGTTCTGCACCATTTGAAGCTTCCGGGTTTGGTATAAGGGTTGCCCCATGTAGAGTACATTGCAGAAATCCAGTCTCGAGGTTACCAGGGCGTGTACCACAGTTTTAAGGTCCCTCTGGGCCAGGTATGGGCGCAGCTGGCGAATAAGCCGAAGCTGATGACAGGTGCTCCTGACCGTCGCATTCACCTGAGCAGTCAGGTGAAGGGACGAGTCAAGAAGCACCCCCAGACTGCGCACGGAGTCCTTCACAGGGAGCGTGACCCCGTTCAGGACAGGTGGAACCACCGCCATTCCCGGAGCAGGGGAACCTATCACGAGTACCTCCGTTTTCTCTGGATTCAGCTTGAGTCGGTTTTCCCTCATCCAGCCCATTACCGACTCCAGACAGGCCACGAGAGGAGAGACGCCATCCTCAGTCACTGCATCAGTCGGAGACATAGAGAAAATTATCTGGGTATCATCAGCGTACTGATAACCCCGCGCCCCATGTCTCCGGATGATCTCTCCCAGCGGTTTCATGTAAATGTTAAATAGCATGGGAGACAGAATGGCTCCTTGAGGGACCCCAGAAGTAAGGGCCCTCCTATCGGAGCACACGTCTCCCAGCTGCACCATCTGGAACCTCCCGGAGAGGTAGGACCGGAACCACTGGAGCGCAGTGCCCCCGATTCCCACCTCTGCCAGGCGTTCCAGAAGGATACCATGGTCTATGGTATCGAAAGCCGCTGAGATGTCCAAGAGCACCAACAGGGACACGCTTCCCCTGTCGATGCCCAGACGGAGATAATCGACCAAGGCGACCATGGCCGTCTCAACCCCGTAGCCCACCCGAAAGCCAGTTTGAAATGGGTCCAGATAATCCGTTTCATCCAAGAACCCCTGAAGCTGGATTGCAACCGCCCTCTCGATCACCTTCCCCAAAAATGGCAGCAGTGAAACTGGCCGATAATTGTTATACACCAGGGGGTCGAGGGAGGGCTTTTTTAATAAAGGTTTTACTAGGGCCAATTTAAGAACAGATGGAAATTGCCCTTCCCTCAAAGATGTATTAATAATCCGGTGTAACAATAAAGTTACAGCCGGTCCCCCCTGGGCTGCTAGCCACGAGGGACAGGGATCGAGAGAGCAGGTTGTCTTCCGAACACTTCCGAGGATCTTGTCCACATCCTCAGTACTTACCAACTCAAACCGATCCAGTTTAATAAAGTCCACGGAGGCCCTGGATACCTCTACTCTAGGTT